>CM067364.1:24597731-24649123 GCA_034401795.1 Chaetoderma sp. LZ-2023a
ATGATGACGACGACGATGGTGACAACCACAGTTGTGACGACTATCATCACGACGACGACGACAACCACGAAATGGCGACGATGATAATGATTAAGTACCTATTAATGACCCTTTCCATTTTTAGCTATGCCCCACCCATCACTAGCTAAGCCCCACCCACACCTCGCCGTGTTGGGAATGATCGACCCTCGAACGCCTTGACTATTAATTTCCTGAAAACTATACAGGTAAGCTGTTGAATATTGTGTAACTAATTTGATTGGGCGCTGTCGCTGCCTATGGCAGCAACAGCGCCCAGTCAAATTAGTTTCAAAATATTCAACATAACATTTACATGTTTCGATCATTAATTTTTTCCTCCATTTAAGACTAACTTTGTCGATGCGATGTTGGTGCAAAATAACCCCACACACACACTTCTCCTTCTCCAATCGTGCTACCAATGGCCATTCGTATCACCGTTGGGGAATTGCGTGTGTGTTGGGTGGGGTGGCGGGCAGCACCATCCGAGATTCAACTATATTTTTGCTTACATAGAATACGATGAGAATGGAATTTTCTCATCAATAGTACTCAGGTACATGCCAAAGTGCCTTTGAGAAGGGCGTGTTACTGCCTCGAATACGAATTGTTTGTATAGTCTGTATAAGAGAGGCTTTTTGTTCCCACTCGCTCGTCAATTCTAGCTCGGTAATGAGATTCCTTTCAGAAAAATATTAATACATTTCTTTCTTTACGGTGCATTTAAACAAAATACGCTATCCTTTGTTATCTGTAATATATCCAGAGAATATCAGAGAATCTCACAGTGAAATAATCGTATTTATAAAAAAGAGCATAGGGTCTAGATTTTCATAGTTTTACACAGTCAATATCTTTCACAGTGTGATCACACTTTTAAATAGATAAAGGCATCATTCAATTTTTGAAAAGAAAGAAAACTGTCCATTTAACTTTATTACACAATTTGTGCTTGGTGGGTGACGGCTGGTCTGAAAACACTGCTAATAGAGCATTCAATTCAGCATGCTCTAATACCGTTCGTTTGCCTATACACCAGGATCTTTCATCTGGCTGGTGAGATAACACATACGCATCTCTATAGCTACGGTAATACTTTATTAATATACAACTTACCATATACAACTTGTTCTGTATCTGTTGGTCAGTATGCATGTCTACTGTGTCTTGTCTCTGTTGTTGTGTAGTACCTGTTTGTGGTTGTTCATTTCTTTGAGGCATGGCTAACTCATTATCAATTTGCTCAGGATCAAGGTCATATGTTTGTATTAGCTCTAGAGGTGTATTTGTGGGCCTATCCTGTGGGCTTACAAATGGTTTCAATCTGTTTGCATGGACTCGTGATTGCACTTGTTTGTTGTCACTGCTGCGCCTAAGCTTGTATGTATAGTTGGTACCTACATCTACTATATAACATGGCCCCACCCATTTGCAATGCAATTTTGGGGAGAGTCCCATGGGTGTTTTGTGCAGTAGAGCTATACCTGTTGTTCTAAATCAAATATGGGTTCTTTTGTCTTTTTGTCATGGTTTGTTTGTATCTGGTTTGTGCAGCTCTAATGTTTTCTGTTGTTATTTCTTTGGCAATTTTCAATTTAGTTGTTAGGTTTCTCATATATTCTGTGAGGCTGTTAGATGTGTATGTGTGGTCTTGAAGTATTAAGGCTACATCTATGGGCAGATTCACGCCCATATAGTAGGTAGTATGGTGTGTACATTGTCGATTTTGTTGCCGGTGATGATCGGTATGCAGACATAATTCTTGGTATTAACTCTGGCCAATTTGTTTGTGTCACATTACAATATTGTCTGAGTGACTGCTCTATCACAGAGTTCATACGCTCAACAGTTGCATTGGTCTGTGGGTGATATGAACTAGTTTGAACCTTAGAAATCTGAAATACATTGCACATTTCTTTAATAATTTTTGACAGAAAATGTGTTCCTCTATCAGACAACAGGGTGTGTGGAGCGCCATGCCTACATATTATTTCGTTGTATACAATTCTAGCAATTTCTGATGCCTCTTGGGTTTTAAATGGAAAGGCCTCAGACCATTTTGTGAATGAATCCCCTATCAATAATATATGTTTGAAGTCATCTGTGCTTGTTGGTAGTGGGCCCAAGATATCGATATGAAGCCTCTTGAATGGTTCTTCTACTGGAAGTGGTCGTAATGGACCTTTTGCAAAATGATAATTACGTTTAGCTTGTTGGCATGAAATACATGATTTAATGTAGTACTCTATGTCCTTATACATGCCCCACCAAAAGTATTTCTGCCTAATATGTTCAAGTGTTCTTTGAATCCCTTGGTCCTTGGTGACAGCTTTGCAAAGAATCATGATAGGACGTGAGAATACCATCCTGTAAAACCTTAGGTACTACTAATTGCCTAATTATTCTATCAGCTCATTTACCTTTGCCTCTTGGATAGTACATATGATACATTATACCATCTGTTATGGTTAGCTCCTCACATTCCTGCCTAACTTTTCGAGATTCCTTATCATCTTCTGGTAGTCCCCTCTTCATTAAGTAGTTAATGTAAGGTTTAAGTTCATTGTCATTCTCTTGATGCTCTTTAATAGTTCTGCTCCCAATTGCAAGAATTTCTTCAGTTATCAGTAGTGGGTCTGCCATGCAATACTGTTCATTTGCCATGATCATATTAGTTAATGTGTCAAATGTGTTTCTTTGTTTTGTTTGGTGTGTGCTATCTTTGTATGTTGATTCATCATCATCATACCTGTTAATTGTATGGATGTAATCATTAATTTTGTTTATATTCTCTAAATATCTAGAATCTGTCTGAAATTGACTAGTAGTGTAATGTTTGAAATTATTTTTATCTGCATATTGTATTCTACTAAGTGCATCAGCATTTCCATTGTCAACACCTTTCTTATATACAATTGTATAGTTGTATTCCTGCAATTCCAGTGCCCAGCGTTGTAATTTGGGGGTATGCCCACCAACTGATTTGAGATGTTCTAATGCCTTATGATTAGTGTAAACTGTGAAATGTCTGGGTGCTAGGTATATATGATATTGTTAATTGCTGTTATTAGGGCAAAACATTCATGTTCTGTAATTGGCCATTTCTTTTCTGTTGCAGTTAACGATCTACCGCCATATGCAATAACTACCTCATGTCCATTATCATGCCTTTGGCCTAACACAAAGCCAATTGCATGATCTGAAGCATCAGTATGAACAATGAATTCCTTATCAAAATCGGGAAATGACAATATTGGCTCAGATGTTAGAATTTTCTTCAAGTGATTAAACACATTCTCACATTCTGTTGTCCACTCAAATTTAGTATCTTTTTGAAGTAGTGCATTTAGAGGAGCTGCTATCTTTGAAAAACCTTTTACGAATTTCCTATAATAGTTGCAGAGACCAAGATAGGATCTAACTCCTTTGGCATCGTTTGGTGTGGGAAAATTAGCGACTATTTCAGATTTATTTTTATCTACTTTGATACCATCTTTTGACAGCACGTGGCCTAGGTATTCAACTGATTTAGAGGTAAAATTACATTTTGATGGTTTCAACTTTAATCCCGCTGCTCTTAATCTATTGAATACACTTTCTAAATCATGCATGTGTGATTCAAAATCCTTGCTAAATATCAGGATATCATCTACATATACGATTGCATTTTTCCAATTAAGTCCTCGTAGGACCTCTGTCATGATCATAGAGAAGGCCATAGGTGCATTCATTAAACCGAAGGGCATTTTTAGGAATTGATATACGCCACTGTGTGTCATGAATGCAGTCTTGTGCTTCGATTCATTGTTCATCTCGATCTGCCAATATCCAGAGCAAAGATCTAGTACTGTATAGTACCTCGCATTTGTGTTTCCAACTGCATCAAATATATCATCAATTTGAGGAACTGGAAAAGATATAGGTTTAGTTACTCGATTCAGCTTTCGATAATCAACTGCAAACCTTCTTCTTCTTCTTTTCGTTCGCTGATCATACCGCCAGTCCTGTAAGTGACTATCAACATGATCATAAGCATTAAGTGCATGGATCCATGGTTTATTAGAGCGCACCATGCGGCCTGGAACCTCCGTCTTCAGCACTCGAGGTTTCTGTCAGGGTTACCTCACCCTTACTTCCTTTAGTCGCCTCTTGCGACATGCAGAGGATACAGAAGGTGTATTCTAAGCCCCACCTACAGGGCAACACCGCAAACCTATATTCACCATTTTTCTTCTTCACCATGACAACCGGACTAATCCACTGTGACATGCCCTCTTCTATCACTCCAGTCCTAAGCATCTCATCTATTTGCCTATCAATCTCCTTTCTCATGTTAGGAGTAGCTCTGTAAAATTGATGCTTAATTGGCTGTGCATCGCCAGTATCTATGTGATGCTGATAGAGATGTGTTGTACCCAACTTATCTATGTTTTTGGCAAATACATCCCGGTTTCGTCCTATAAACTCTAATAGAGTTTCTTGTTGCCCTGCTGACAGGTCTGAGTTTGCTAAATTTATGCCTAGATCAAGTGCAATCTCACGATTTTTTTTGCTTCCACTACATTTACACTACTATGATTGGAAACATCAGCTACATTCTGTTCTTCACTACTCATGTGCCCAATTATCTGTGATGTATGCATGGCTGTAAACAATGCAAGTGGAGCTTTGTCAGATAGATCGATTTCCACATCTGTAGGATTAAAGATGCGATAAACCGATTCATTATTGTTGCCTACCTGTATAACACATTTGGCTCCTAATAAATGTAGCTTAGTGGGCAATGACTGTTGTGGTTCTGCCATCCCTATTTTTGATTTGACATCTTTGCCATAAACATGTACTGGCAATAGCATTTCTGTTTTTGGTGGAAGATAGCACTTTCACTTAAGCTTAACAACACAGCACTTGTCTTGGTTTGAAATTATATCTGTCTCAGGCATGCCATTGTGTAATTCTAAAGTATTTGTCTCAAAGTTTATCTTTGCATTGTGCTGTTTTAAGAAGTCTAGTCCTAGAATGAGATCATGGTTACAGTGTTCTGACAGGTACACTGAGTGATACAGTTCAAGTCTATTGATTCTAATAGGCAGAGTCACAACAGCCTTGACATTAATTGCTCTGCCACCAACTCCAACGACTGTCTGTATATCTTACTCTTCCAATACATAAATATTATGTGCTTTAAGCTTCACATACATTATTTGTGAGAGACAACTTATTGTTGCTCCTGTATCAACTAATGCATTGGCACATTTTCCATCTATCCCTACAATCACCAAATTGTTCAACAACTGAGTTGATTCAGCCGCGGCAATATATGAAGCATCAATGTTTGATACACCAAAGTTGTCTTTGAAAAACATTTTAGTTTCTGTTATGGCTTTTCAGAGATGTGGTCCAGTTTCTGAAAACTGCTGTTTATAGCTTTTCTGTTTACAGCTTTGTTTTGACTTTTCCATTATGATTGTTTCATTAAAAGCACTATCTAGTTATTTGTATCAATTATATAGCATCTTCAATTTATCCCTACATGTTATTCACCCATATGCGGTGTCTATATACAGACATGTGATCATGCACAAAGCAGTTAGTTAGTTATTTTCTATGACTTATACCATCAACTGATACAGACAATGAGCTATATTATTATTTCATCAATGTTGCGGTATCCGCTTATGACATCAACATACATGAATTTATCCATTCACATGGCATAGCACTCTATTTTACATCAGGTTCATCCACGCCATGTGCTGAAGTGACATGTACATATATTTTCGCTTATTTACTTCAATATCTTCCAATTATCTGGTGTTTGTTGACCATTTCAATTTCAGCAAACATAAAGTACTCAAGAGTTACTGAGCAATCATCAATATCGACACATTTACAAAGTTATTTCTGACATGCAGCAACATTAGCCAGTCTAACGCAAAACTGCCAGCCTAACAATTATTACGTTGGTGACTACTTCATTAACACATCATTGATCATGACTCATACATGTATTTAGGGTAACTATTGCTCTTCAGTCAGTAACATCTGATTTATCATCAATGTTATTTTATTTGTAATTATTGTGCAAAGACACCACAAAAAGGACAGAGTTCCTACTTGTTAGTAAGAGAAATGTAGTGTTATGTCTTTGCCCTGCGGCCACTCAGGGAAAGTGTGAAACGTGGGGACAGCCGGAGGAATGATAGCACAAGTATAAAGTTGTAGTATGGTAGAATAGATATGGGCGGACAGCGATACAAGTGCAATTATTATTATTATTATTATTCTTATTATTATTATTATTATTATTATTATTATCAATTAATTAATTAATTTAATTATTTATTATTATTATTATTATTATTATTATTATTATTATCAATTAATCAATTAATTTAATTATTTATTATTATTATTAGTATTATTATTATTATTATTATTATTTATTTATTAATTAATTAAATTATTTATTACTTATTATTATTATTATTATTATTATTATTATTATTATTATTATTATTATTATTATTATTATTATTATTATTATTGTTATTATTATTATCAATTAATTAATTAAATTATTTATTATTTATTATTATTATTATTATTATTATTATTATTATTATTATTATTATTATTAATTTATTAAAATGTATTTATTTATTTATTTATGTGTTTACTGGATTTGTTTGTGTGTTTGTTATTTTCTGTTATTTTGATGATCATTTGCAGTGATGATTACGTTTATTCAATGAACTTATCATCTATCAAAGCTTCAATTAAAACTCAACTTTTATACGTTTCTTGCTTCTGCAATGCCTACGACTCCTTCCATTAATATCTTCTGTGGCGCTACAAGTTTGTGTGTGATAATTAGTAGGCCTACTCAATGTTCCCCAATGTGTTTCTCATGCGATGATGAGGTGTTTGCGTGTGCGATGTTCTACTACTACTCACATTGGTGAACTGGTTTGGGCTTATTTTACAGGTGAGCCCGTGTACCGGGTGGGTGTGGTGTGGTGCGTGTATTATGGCTTAAATGACTTGATTTCGCTTGCAATACCCGGTGAATGCGGGCATATGTGTGCGTGTAAATAGATCGCTGCGAATTACGTATGTCAATGTTGGCGTTTGTATTATCTAATTCAAATTGACCATTTACTGTACATGGGATTTCAATATAATGTACCAGTGCGCTGGTTGAGTATTTTGACAATAGTTTTGACAGAATGCTGTTGCTGCCTGGCAGATCAACAACTTCCCTTCAAAGTCTGGTCAAAATTCCAAATCCTGGTGCAGGAAAATATGCACTCCCCCTTTGGTTCGAGTAAGTGTGTGCGTGTGTGTGCAGGGTGGGGTGCGGTGTGTATTGGCTGGTTTCTTAAATTGCATGTACTTTGTGTCAAATAGGGATACAATACGGTATTGTCTGGTCTTATCATTAACGTATCTCCTATTTGTTGTGATTCAGTTTAAATGTTTCTAGCTATATGTACCCTTTCATTTTGCGAGTGGCTATATGTCAGGGTATGGTGGGGTATATGGAAATTATCTGCGAGGATAGTCTTCACTTGACCATTGACGCAGGAAACTGGTTTATTAAAACAAGTTCTATACGCTATGATATCTAGTTGCGAAGTCAGCCTTGTTAGAATTGACAGACCTACGGACAGACCGACAGACCGACTTCTACCATTACTAATGCTCACGCATATGCGTATAATGTAATGCTCGTAGAGGTCAACAATCGATTTAGAACTTATCTAGCGAGAAACATTGACAATACAACAAGCGTACGATAATCAGATTTATTCAGCAATCTTTTAATCCGAATGCCGTCTTTATATATCGCTATGCTATAATACTAATCGTATTTGTGACGGGGTTTTTTTTCAATCGACTGAAAACTTGCTAAAACATGATAATGAATTGCTGATTTGTACGATAACCAACGATATTGCTTAACGTTATACTCAATATTCTGATTAGGGTATGCTATTTGGCAAACTGGACTCGTTTCTTAATGTTCGATTTACACGTGGATCTCGGCTAGTAAACGGCGAAATTTATTTCAGTTGTATCAAGAGAATGCGCGGGCGGGTGGGTGGATGGGTGGGTGGATTAATTAATAATAACTCTGTAATCCGATATGATATTCGGTCAACGCTTATTTACAACCTGGGCGCAATGTTTATCATTTAACCGCTTTAACACGATAGGCGAATACAAAAGAATATATATTTTCAATGCAATGACTGTTCTATTGACTTTAAAAAAAAAAAAAAACTAACTGGGATCGGTTGTTGCCTAGGGCCGCAACAGATTCCTGTCAGATCAGCCCCAAAATATCCAACGCCTTACCCAAATAGCTACTTTGAAATTTGAGGTCCTCTGTGTGCTCCTTTATGGTCGTGTGTTCATATCCAGTTCTGTCGTGGATTGTGCTGTGTATATTCCGTATCCTGGTGCGCATGTGGTAAATGTATGTTTATGATTCGTGTGGTCAGCTGCGCGTTCTTGTGCGTGTGCTGAAACTCTCCCGTCCTCTGTACCATATTCAAGGAAGTTATTATTTCGTCTAACTGAGGTATTCCGATGTCGGTAGTCGTATTAATTAGAGCAATTATGAAAGCAGATGTAAATGTTAATTAGAATTTATGTGAGATTGGTTTATTTGAAGATTATTGGATTTGGCTCCATCGTGAATACATGATTGTTTGCAGACCAGCTTATATACTTCACAATGATGATGATGATGATGCAAATTGACATGATGTAGATAGAATACTCATGTATCACAATTGCTTGACAGTAATTAAATTAACTCTTCAGATTTTAACTTTAAAACGAGATATTAAATTTTCATCAGCAATACGCCTGCATTTAATAATCTAATAAGCATAGATAATTTAAATCATTATGTTGATGACAATTTTGCTGCTCCTTTCTTTGTTTTTCTTTTCGCAGGATACGGAGTATCCTAGGGGAACCGGGTGATAATATGGTACAGGGATATAGCCACATGGACACACCAACACATATGGACGGGCATAGAGACACACGCACACACGGACGCATCGGCATCAAGGACGCGTACACACGAACGCACGCATACGCTTGGCAATAGATACGCCCAGACACTCACACACGACACGACGACACAACTCCGGAATACGCTGAATGACGGACACGCCCAGTAACACGTGACAACATAGAACGGACAGACCACGAGCCTTACAGCAATAAATGGACAAATATATGCATAGACTATTAATCGACACGCCCACAATAGAACAATCAGTTATTAGTTGGAATGGACACGAGCAGAGTATAACTCACTCTTGCAATTCAATGTAACCATGTTGTAATATGCTGCTTTACGATTGTATTATATACGTTAATTAGTATTATTCAAATTAGTTAATTATACTCATAGGACACATTCACGCGCATACATGCCCGCCATCACTTAATACACACACATTTGTTGACATGACGACAATATCATATTTAAGAGTGGACGAATGTTGACGACAGGGAGTTAGAGTTAAAGTTAGACAGTGAGAGTTACGGTTATGGACTCGGACGGACTTCCATAGCGGTCTCTGACCGCTAGTGACAGGTAGTGAGTAGTGAGATCGTCAGCTATGTAGATAGAGAGAAGAACGTAACGTTAACTTTGTCATATTTTATTAAGAATACTTCTCTCTTAGGAATCCATTGTAGTTAAGTAGAATAGGTTTAGAATAGGTAAGCGTCACGTGACTAGAATTTGGAACTATATGTGTAAACTATAGGATTAAGAAAGTTCAGTAAACGAGTCATCGGTAATAGAATACGGCATTGTGTCATCCATTCCATCCATCTCCGCTAGAAGGAAGATCCCGGTCGGTACGCGGGTTGAGACGGTGGCGAGCTAAATCCCCATAAGAACCACCAACCGGGCCACCCGTCTGTATAAACACCGGTACCATAATGCTCAGAACGTGCATGTTAACCCCGTTTGTGTCTACAGCGCCTCAAAACGGCTACCTTGCCCCAAACCCCCATAAAACATCACCTGGACAATGGCTATGTTTCACACAAGCAAGTTTTGATCACTAACATGTCGCTATGGTGGGGATGGAGAGACGAATATCCATCGTGAGCGCCCTTCCCGTGAGGGCGTGGCGTATTCCAAGACCTCACCCAGACGCTGCAACAAGTTGGATGGAGATTCGCGTCTCGGCCGTCACCGAGTCCTACGGATCTAACAGTTGACCTGTCGTTAGGATTAAGTTCCAATATGCCCAGAGATGCACTGCGGGCCGGTAAATAAACTAACTAACTCACATTTCTAACTAAATGTTTTCGCAGCGCTTCCTTCATTGACGGGGTTATCTAGCTAACAAGTATCCGAAGATACGGGGGAGTGTATGTGAATCAGCACTTTAACCATCACCGCTCGGAAACCTCCGATCATTTCCCAGGGTCTGATCCGATCAACGTGCTGATGGGGAGTCCAGACAATTGATAAGCCTTGCGGCTGGTGGATCGTAGTATAGGTAACTTGCCAATTTTATACAACCTTGCCGGAGTACGGGGCTACACTACCGCAACGACCGGAAAAGAGGCGTACACTATATGTCTCCAAACGAAGAAATTGTCCCTAACCACTTTAAGCTATCCTATCGAGCTGAATAGTAGGGTTTAGTCGGTAATATGGCGGGGTCAAACAATTAGAGCACGGTCAGCGACCTCAGTATAAAATTGATGATGGCGGGAATAAAGTGATGCGGATATATATGTTGCTGTATATTATTTCCTAGCGTACTGCGGTCCAAAGTTTTTACAAATAAACAAAACATATTAACTGAATGGCTAACTGCCATATGCAACTGACCAATGCAATAAGTAGAATGTAATGAATGATTCCAATAAATATCACAGATTGGTCAACTTAAACGTTGCGGCTAGTTGAAAGCAACTACAGTAAACAAGGATAATATGCACAGTAAGACAGAAAGTATAAATTGCGGTCCTAAGACCGGGAAGGTACCTATTAGTCATTAGTACCATATACGGAAATGATAATTAAATGTATAATAGTATAGCTACTTGAGTATACCTAATAGTCATCGGTACGGAACAGGCTACTATGTTACTGAAATTAAGGCGCTAACGTATTCATAGCGCGAGTCCACACGTTCTCTGAAGCCGGAAAGATTTCCACAGGCAGATTTTCGCAGCTGATTTCCGCAGGCAGGTCTCCGCAAGCTGACTTGTCCAGACAGGGTAGACACGTTACATACTCAGAACATTGAAACAGAGCAGAGAAGAAATCTCTATTAGATAGTCTCTTTAGCTAGTATACAATTTATACGGAAGTTGGAAAGTTATCCGTCCGGCGACGGAAGTAAGAAAGCTGAAGTTTGCACATTAACAGAGAGGGTTGTATATAATGTTAAGCAGTTAGGGCCTACATAAAATGGCAGACGGTGCGGGATGCGCCGTAAAGCTCTTGCGGCGCACCTAGCAAAGTTCCACAGACTGTGGTCTAAAAGTTAATTATAACACACACGACATGCAGTGCGGAGATTGAAGTCCACTTTTCAGCGTGGGTGGCAGATGCGGCTAGTCATCCACCAAGAATCACCATCATCTCTACATTCGGTAGAATTACATCCCGGGCCGGAAGGGCTCTTTCCGCAGAAGTGTTCCCCATAGAAAAGTTCAGAAGCGGGGACCATAACTTTAATTATTTTGCTCCCGGATGGTCCGAGAGCATCCAAAATTCCCGTAACGCGGAAAGTCCGAGGACCGCTCGCCAGTGCGGGTGATCTGAATTCCAATTGGAACCGCGGTGATGTGCTGTATCTTCCGTCGGTGTTCGGCTACATACGTCAAGTCCCTCACTTCCAGCCAGTCCTCCAGACGGGTCGGCCTCCAGGCCTGTACTGCTCCTGATTCTCGATTTTTCACTATTTTTATACTACTGGTGACGTCAGAGGCAGATGCCTCAGCCAGTCACCTGCCAAGCAGTAGGCAATCAGCGTCCAGCTAGATCAGTGACGTATTTATCATGCGCACAGAACATTCTAGATCTATTTACGCATACACGCAATTACGACGTCAAAAGCAATATTTTGAAGATAATTTAAGGGGATTTTCGCGGATAACTCTGCCGTTTCCGGACTGATTTTAAAATAGTAAACAGTTCTAGAAAGCTCGTTTTATTCTGGTTCTGATGGAATAAGTAAAGGTTTTTACAAGTACCAAATCTGTACACCATAGGCATGCCCTCGCTTCCAATTCCGTGACGTGTTGTCAGGGAACCTCTGACGCGCGCGCATGCGCACCACGCGTTTTATCGGTTTTAATAAAAACCTCTCCCATAGGGCTTATGTACACGTACTATCCTACCCCGGGGGGAGGGGGGAGGGTGGAGGGAGTGCTTGGAGCGAATCCGGAGTGGCCGTTCCGTACCCAGTTTCGCTGGGACGGTCAGTACCCGTCCGGTCGGTCCGTGCTACACCAAGCGTTGTTGTACGAATTGTATATCTTTACTATTTAATAAACATTCTATTGAATATTTTGAAAATAATTTGGCCTAGGAAGCAACATCATCCGGTCAAATTAGTTTCAAAATGTATAGCTTTCTGGAAATTGATAGTCAGAGAGTTCAGGAATCGATCGATCCCAACATAGGCAAAGTGTGGGTGCCGCTTAACTAAAGATCAGCGGAGAATAGCTAACACTGAATTCCTCCATTCTGATGTTGGATAGGTAATGGTGAAGGAATGAAATTACAGTGGGCTGCAGAGAATTCTAATGATGACAAAATAAATGCAAGGTTTGGCAGGAAAAGGTAAGACACATGTGCTAAGGAGAGTAAGTACTAAAGAAGGTCAGGTACGCTGTTGAATATTTTGAAACTAATTTGACTGGGTGCTGTTGCTGCCTATGGAATCAAAGGTATCCACTAAAATAAGTTTCAAAATATTCGACATAATGTTTATTAAATAGTAAAAACATACAGTTCGTAAAGCGTGCCAGACAATTACGCGTTTAAGACGGACTAAATCGATTCATTCATGCTGTAATTAATTATGACGTCATCCTACATGCCACGTAGTTGATTATGACGTCATGTGATGGATGGATAAACTGGACCGGTCTCTCGGTAAGAAGCAGTGGCCAACCGTCAGATACACATCGGATCAGACCGGACAGGTTGACGAATACAGATGAAGGGGAGGAAGACAGTCCAGAGAGATATAAGTTATTGTGTCAGATTCACATAAGTTATTGTGTCAGATTTACATAAGTTATTGTGTCAGATTCACATATATTATTGTGTCAGATTTACATAAGTTATTGTGTCGGGTAACTTGTTTAGTTGAACAGCCTTTGTTATATTTTCTACGTATGTTACTTCTTCACAAGTACGATGGGTTGTCACACTAATTTAGATAAGCTTAGCTAGCATGCATGCGTGTACGAGCGCGCACACCTGCATGCATGCATGTACACACAAAAGAAAATATTAGGATGCTAGCACGTTGGTGTGTAGTACACGTCGGTGTATAGATCCCTATGTACATGCACACACGTGTCTCCCCTCATACACAGATACGCAAATCCCCCCACACCTTTAAGCACAATATAATATCTTACTAAGCTGTCAGAATCACATACATATTCTCCACATATATGCTTGCCTGTGCATGTTTTACATACTAGTTAGCTACATTAATATCAATGGATGTATTCTAATAATGGACCTTTCTGGTGTTAGCTATGCCCCGCCCATCTCGCTCGTGTTGGGATCGATCGATCTCTGAAAACTCGGACTATCAATTTCCAAAAAAACACACAGGTAAGCTGTTGAATATTTTGCCTAAGGCAGCAACAGCGCCCAGTCAAATTAGTTTTAAAATATTCAACAACGTTTATTAAATAGCAAAGAATTACAAAGACGTACAATTTATACAACGTGTCGGACTCTGAGATTTTATGACGGTCTATATCGAACCCTTTATGACGTAATCATTGTGACGTCATTATACACGCGCTGAGCAGATTATGACGCCATTTCATGTCGATCACCTTACCCACCTTACGCACATTTGGCTCCCAAGTAGAAGCTGGTCGCTTTCTACGAGCTACTTTACAAAGGGTTGAATCAGAGTCGGGTACCGGCAAAGGTACAGACTCGGGTAATGGTACAATTCTTGGATGATGGCTGGCTTTCGTACCTTTAGCAGGGTTACGAATAGGGCGTGGTCTTACTTTGTCCCAGCACATCTCTGAGTCGACTACATGTAGCTTGGAGATGTTAAGCACGGGTACCTTCCCAGACCTTTGATGGCGGACATGGGCTATGGGTCCATTAACCTTAAAGATCTCATACTCAGGGTCACTGCGAGAGGTCAACTTCATCCTCTCCTCAGCCTTCACGACCACTGAATCGCCAACCTTAAACTCACCAGCGTTTGCACGCTTGTCAATCTGTTCTCGGTGTACTTCTCGAGACTTGGCCGTTTCTCCTCGAGCAAAGCATTATTGAGACATGTTAGTCTTTCACCAAGATCATGCGAAGCATCGAGTGGAATAGCAAACGGAAGTCTTGCACGTCGACCATACGTCAGATAGAATGGCGTGTATCCGGTCGTGGAGTGACGAGTGTTGCGGTACGCTGTTAAAGCTGCGCCCAACTCATCCTCCCATGCACGAGATTCGTTGTTCACACCTTTCTGGATCAACTCTTTGAGAGTGCGATTGAACCTCTCGGTACGTCCGTTAGTTTGTGGATGATACGGACTCGATCGTCTATGATCGATACCATGTTCGTGGAATCGCTTCCCCAAAGAATTTGAACAGAATTCTTTACCCTGATCCGTAATCAGAATCTCAGGGACACCATGACGAGCAACATACTCATTGAAGAATTTATCTTCAACATTCTGAGACGTCTTAGCTGCAATCGGATATGCTTCTTCCCACGCAGAACAGTGATCGATCACCGTCATAATGTAATTATTACCCTTGCTCGACTCCAAAAGTGGACCAATTAAATCCATACCAATTATCTGACTTGGATAACTGGCCATTGGCATCTCACTATACCTAGGTCGAGTAGTGACAGGTCGGTTGACCTGGCACGTCGTACACGTTTCAAGCATACGTACCGCATCTTTTCTCAAAGACAAAAGAATCTCTTACCATACCGATGGTCTTCTACGAAAGTTACACTATCACTCCTTAAGCGACCTACCAATAATCGTACTTGGTCAATCAGCAAGTTACTCTCTAACTCACTTGCCAAATACTCATTAAGTTACCCATACGTTCTCTTGCCCAACCACCTTTATCTCAAAACTAGATGAATACAGGCTGAAGTATTATAAGTGGCTAACCTATAATTAAGTGACCAGCTGCAGCGGCTCAGAGACCCGTAGATGACCTACTTACTTCGGACGTTATCATAAATATAGTGAAATCTAATGATAATCTGAAAACCGATGAAATGTATATTAAATAGAATTCAAAACACAGACATATTATCATTAGATTCAGCACAATAGAGGGATCCAACTTGCCACTCAAATTATATGACATCATAATAACTTACACCCACACGAAGGCTGACGTCACAACCACAGTGCTGTATCATAGCTATGTCATGAAGCTCGAAAAGTCTGTCACGTATACGAATTACATGGCTTTGGTGGATTTGAAATTTAATACACATTCTGTTGAATATTTTGAAACTAATTTTATTGGGAGCTGTTGCTAGGCAGAAACCGCGCCCAAGCAACTTATTTTTGAAATATTCAACACCATACAGCAACTTTGAAATTTGGATTCTTGTAATTCAGAGTTCAACGTATGTAAATCGATTCCACCATACGTAAGCAAGCACGGGGAACTTAGCTAGGAATGGATCAGTCTATCTACCCCTATTGTGTCAACCGCGCCTCAAAGCGCTCAAGATGCTACTTCATATATTAATTAAATATTTTGATGTTCAATATTCATCAAGATATTTAAACTATTTTTTAAATTTTACCACTTAATTTTTTTTGCACCGGCTTGACCATTAAAGGGATAATGGTAGAGCAAATTAATGTTTTTACTTACACAATGTTCATCAGCAGGCCGACAGAAGAGTATTTTTGAAAATTGACCACGAGAATGACTGACTCGGTTACCGAGCCAGTCATTCTAGTTTTAAATTTAAAAAAATTCTCTTCTCTAGCCCTTTCAAATAGCCATGTCTGAAGACCACTGAAAAGTTGTTTTTGGTCAGTTTGACCATTAAAGGGTTAAGTTGACACAAGAGTGGTTAAGCACATTCTCTCACCACCTCCACCCCCCCCCCCCCACCACCCATGGCACAGACAGCAACAACGGTGCCACATGTTTTTATTAATATATTAACAATTTGAATCCAACAGGTTCCTGTCGAATTAGTGTCAAAATAGTTAGCAGCTTCGCTGTATCGTTATTTTGAAATCGAGAATTTGAGAATTCAAAGGTTAAAACGACTGTAACAATATGAGATTCTAGTCTTGAGCAAATGACGAAATATTTAAAACCAAGAGTGAGTTGATATTTACTCATATGTATTCAGGTAAACTAGATAGAGTCAATAATTAATCAAGCCTTATAATAGTTTCAATTTCCAAATATAAACAGCATAATATCTAAACAAATATGCATCATACATGTACGCGCCAGTTATAAATACGTTAGGTTACAAAAAGATGATCAATTGTTTCCATTATCTTTAGAAAAAACCGGTTGTTATAGTATATACTAATATGTATATCTCGCATACATTATGTTTTTTCAAAGATAAATGAAACACTGTATATAATAAGAAGGTAAATGCAATGTCATTCACTGTATCTTTTCTCAAAGCCGGTGACTTTAAGCTCACTCTCTTATTGTTTTGAAAATATAAAATAACTGAAGGACAAATGTGTGAACCCAATTTTGGGTATGCCCTACCCATTTCAAGCTAAGCTCCACCTACGCTTTGTAAATGTTTACATCAATCGAACCCTGAACTCTCTGAATCTCAAGTCACAGAAAACTATACGGGTAAGCTGTTCAATATTTTGAAACTAGTGTGACTGCGTGCTGTTGCTGCCTATGTTAGCAACAGCGCCAAGTCAAACTAGCTTCAATATATTCAACAGATTCTTTATTAAATAGTAAAGACATACAATTCGTGCAACTGATGGACTTTAAAATGTTCCTGACGGAGTTACATCCGTCATTCATTGCTTAATTGATTGTGACGTCAACCTATATGGCACGTTATTGATTAACACGTCATACCCTTGACTGGCCAATTAGATTCCGCTATTATCCTTTTTGAGGATAAATTGAGGTCGTCACTGATCAGAAAGGAACATTGAAGGAAAATACCGATGCTATTGTAAAGACTAACTATAGAGCAAAGAGTAATCTTTGGAAAACAGAAAAAACCAACTGCCTAATCAAGCCTTTCTTTAAAAGATAACGATGGCACTGGTAAACACTCCGGCTCAGAGTGAGATGAGAAGTATATTAAGAATTAGTTTGGGATCTGTAAATAACGTCAGAAAGAGTATTAGAAACGTGAACCTGAGAAAGAAATTTTTAAAAATATAAACCACTGCCTATAGTAGTTTGACAATATGGGGATGATACTTTACAGGCTGTCTCTGCAGCTGTTCTTAGAGAAGTGAAAACGTCATTTCTCAACAGACAAGGTTACGATTCACCTAGACAGAAGATGCTGGAAGAATGAAAGAATGTTATATTAGAACAACTCGGTATGGATATCTTGAAATTTGTTAAGTGTGGGTGCTGCCTATGGCAGCAACAGCGCTCAGTCAAATTGGTTTCAAAATATCTAACAACATGTTTATTAAACAGTAAAGACATACAATTTGTACAGCGCGTAGTCTGTCATCAATTAAGTGTTCGTGACGAACTTAGCGACTGGTTCATGAAGTAATTGATTATGACGTTAAATAGTTGATTGCGACGGCATGTGATTGATGGATAAAGTCGAATCCTCAATTCTCATGAACAAATGCAAGATTTGTGAAAGTCCGTTCTTCTTCGAGGCCAGTTTCCCCAGGTATAGCATTATCACGCATTTGACTTTCTAAGTCATCACTATGTTTATCACTTTCAACATGGACATATTTTAATTGCTGTTTTCTATCTTGGCATACGACACAATACAAGGCTATGATACATGGGCTTAGGCATATTATGCCCGCTAAGACGCCGGTAACATATGATAGATCTGTAATAATTATCTGTTTGCATCCAATTATATGATCTGAAGTCATGTTTTCATAAGTGTGCAGGCAAACATTGTATGAAATTCGCGATTTAATTCCTTCTATATGATATTCTAAGTTAGTAATGTGAATAATCGGTGATTCGATAGTTTCATCTTCCGATTTAGCAATAACTTTCATCTCCAATATGTGGTTACGCGACGAAAGCGTCCATTTAACAATGATCTCATTGTGTAGTTCTACGAGTTGAAAGTCTATAAAAACTTCCTCATATTGAATCTCATGTGCACAATATTTTTGTTCATGAGTCCTGTTATAACACACAAACTCTTCGACACGAAGAGTTTCAAAGGAAACCTGTCGTATATGGTCTATCAAGCACGTCCAATCACGAGTGATAGTACTAGGCTCAACTTTATGATTTGGCCCTTTACCACGATTCTGAGAGCTTTTCTTTAACCAGACCATGTGACAGTCGCATGACAAATTATTCCCATTGGGACCAATAGTGGTTAGGCCAAGGACATGCTGAAAGTCACGCTCAAAGAGTTCTTTAATCGCACAAAATCTGAGGTCTAACAATGTTAACGTATCTGGAAACCAGACTCCTCGTACAGACACTAGATCTGAATTTCCTTGCAAGTCTAATGTTTTCAACCTTGGAGTTTGTATAAATGCATCGGAATTTAACTGAGATATTTGATTTTCTGCTAAATATAAGTGTTTTAATGTTGCTGACAGACAGGAGTCTTTGCTTTGAAAAGTTGCTAGACGATTGGAAGATATGATTAATGTGTTCAATGATGGCAGAGGTTGGAACACACACTGTGGTAGTACATCTACTAGGTTTGAAGATAGGTCTAACTTGGATACTCTATTTAAATGAGTAAACGACTCAGGAATAATTGTAGCTATCTTGTTATGTACGATGCTCAGAAATTCAAGTTTTCTGAAGTTGATGAAATCATCAGCTGGAAGTGATTCTATTTCGTTGTAACTTAAATCGAGAAAGGTGATGTCAGAATTAAGGTTTGTTTCTGGAACATGTGTGAAGAGATTATCACGCAACATTAATCTCCTTAGCTTCCACAAGTGTGCCAAGAAATCTGTAGGAATGTTTCTGATTTTGTTGTGGGATAAATCCAACTCTTCTAATTCGCTGATGCTACTGTTTGAAACAATGTTATTAGTGAGAGAAGTAATGGCATTGCCCATTATATTCAGAGTCCTTATATTAAAGAGATGATCAATATCAGCGATGTCAAGACTTGAAAGCCGGTTGTTTGACAGATCCAGCATTGTTATGTTTGTTATATTAATGATAGGAAGTCTAGGCAATGAATTATTGGAAAGAATCAATGTGTCTATGTGTAGGATTCCATCAAAGAACGTGTCTGCTATTTCATTAATTTCATTATTGGACATGTCCAGGCGTCTCAAGCGGATGCCAAATGGACGGCCACCGTCTGACAGATTAAACAGCGGTACTGATAACTCGGACATTGACAGGTTTCCATTGCAATTCACGATACATGCAGTGTCTGGGTCTGTGCATGTGTATTCACATGTGTGATGATAGACAATACTTAGAAAGGCTGTGTGATTCTCACATTTCATATACTGAACCATGAACTGAATAACCACCAGAAATAGGAAGACTTCGGTTTGTATGAGATTGACACTCACCATTCTGTATCCTCGCTGGGGAAGCTTGATTAGGACTACGTATGAAAACATAAACGATACCATTATTAATAGCATGTTATGTATCTTTATGCCCGTAGTAGTAGTAGTAGTAGTAGTAGTAGTAGTAGTAGTAGTAGTAGTAGTAGTGGTAGTAGTATTAATAGTAGTAGTATTAGTTGTAGTAGTAGTAGTAGTAGTAGTAGTAGTAGTAGTAGTAGTAGTAGTAGTAGTAGTGGTAGTAGGAGTAGTATTAGGAGTAGTAGTAGTAGTAGTAGTAGCGGCGGCGGCGACGGTGGCGGCGGTAGTAGTATTAGTAGTAGTAGTAGTATTAGTAGTAGTAGTAGTAGTAGTAGTAGTAGTAGTAGTAGTAGTAGTAGTAGTAGTAGTAGTAGTAGTAGTAGTAGCAGTAGTAGTAGTCGAAGTGAACGCACGCGTTTATTTAGCTCTGTAATTGCTGCTAGTTTCTAGCGCGATTTTGTAGATAAGTTTTATACATAAATTTCGTATTAGTATTTCCTTTCAAACTTTATGTTTAATTTGTAAATTCTTGTCTTGGTTGGAGCGCATTTTGTGTCTCCATTTTCTAAAGGCACTCCTCTTAGCTGGCGGTTTCAGCCATTTAATAGGTCACCTCTTACTGTGGTCAATGCAATACTTTTCTCCACGCGCCAGTATGCTATTTCTATAGTTCGTTGGCTAGCGCATTACATTTGGCAAGATCGCTTGAGTGAGTGTATTTAATTCCTTTGTCATTTGTAAGAGCCAGCCTAGTACTTTGATTTTATAAATCTTTATAGTCAGTTGGCTGTTCCCGGTCAACTCGAACAGACTAACAAATATATGACTGTAATATGTTAGTATGCATTAGGAAACCACTTTAATTGGTTAGGTGTTAATGAACCACTTAGAAAGTGGTTCAAACTACCAAATATACGACTATACTATCTATTCGTATATTTGTTGATAGGTGTCAGGGTTTCAAAAGGGGGCACTATTTATTTAGTGTTTAGCTCTTTCCCTGACGTCTTGGTATTATATATTTGTATTATCCCTTATATAATTTAGTAGTATGGGTTTCCTCTTCTATTAAAACACCATGGCAACCTCCTATAAGCGTACCCTGAGTCTTAAAATCACGACAAAGGCATGGGGTGTTTCGGCAATTGAGGTGTATCATGGGTTGAAGGATGTAGTTGGGGGAGGGCCACGGGTCCTTTAAGGTCTCATTAACGTTTCCAAATATGTATGGAATGTCACTGTAGTTAAAGAAAATGTGAAGGAAAAGTTGCTCGACGAGGTCCTTGTCGTGAAGGGTGAGGTGTGTAATGTGGAGGAAATAGATTCTGATCGTCTATTAGTCAAGATGAAGGTTCCATTAGAGATCCCAGATGTAAGTGTTATCAATGAATTGATCAAGTATGGCAAAGTGGACAAAGTAGAACACGAGACCTATCCATTTGATCGAACCGTAGAAAATGGCATCAGAAGCACTTGGTTCGAAAAGGTAGAACAACCTCTCCCAAGTAAGGTCACGATAGATGGTCGATTTATCTTGCCATTATGGTACAGGTGGCAAATCAAAGAGTGTAGAATCTGCTTAAGCACAGAACATCTTGCAACAGATTGCCCTAACAAAAACAATTGTCTAGTTTGTGGATCATCTGATCATTTTAAGTGGCGATGCCCGCAGAACAAATATGTCAAAAAGGGTGCTGATAAAAGTGCAGAGCAAGTTGTCTCTAAAGAGAATGTCATGGAACCGGTAGCTGCTGAAATTGTAGCTGAAATCCATGTTAATGGGAAGCACGTTGCTAAAGAAAATATCATCGAACCAGTAGTTGCTGAGATTGTAGCTGAAGACCATGTTAATGAGAAGCATGGTGAAAAAACTAAGAATCCAATCGCTGTAGTTGCGGGCGATGAAATAGAGTTTCTAGATGAGGGGCTACTCTTACTCCAGTAACAAGTCAATCCAAGTCTGATGTCAGAGAAGCTAATTCCACACAAGTTGAAGATGATGATCAATACCCTCTGGAAGAGAGATTTAATTTAGGACAAATAAAATTCAGGTCACAAGATACTGAAACTAACTTTGGTTTTCCACTGAGTACACTCAATCTGGACGATTTAAATAATATAGAGAAAGTAATTGGTGTCTCGGATCGATTGCGTGGGACAAAGCGACAGAAAGATGGAGGGAGTTCTGAATCAGAAATAGAGGAAAGTGATATTGAAGACGATAATATGTCAGTCGCTGAATCCGATATATCCATTCAAACACAGAGTTCTAAATCACCCGATGAAATGGTCATGTACAGGTCAGAGGCAGGAGAGGTGTTAGATCCATATGTGACGGCAAAAGGGATTAAATATAGGCATCTGCATCATGATTCAGATATATTAAAATATAAGCATTTGGAAAAAGTTGAGCTAAGTAGTGCAGCATTTGCGAGTAAAACAGGTAAATGGTCTAAGAGAGGGTCGAAAAAACCAAAATCTAGTTAGCTTAATAATGGCGGTTATACACATCATTTTATTACATTTTATGCTAATTTGCACACTCAATTGTAGAGGCTTAAATAGTGACATAAAGCAATGTCACTTGCTAGAGACTCTGAAAAATGAGCAGATTGACATTGCTTTGATACAAGAAACAAAAATTCAGAAGTCAGAATCTTACGATAATTTAGAAAAGATTTCTGGATCCAGAATATTCTATTCGTTATCTCAAGATAATAGTGCAGGCATAGCAATTGCTATACTCCCTCGTTGTTCGGCCTATGTAAATATAATCTCTTCAGTATCAGGTGACAAATGGTCGCTGGATGAGAGTCACGCTAGATATACAACAAACACGTTTCGCGTTGCTGTGTATATATGCACCTGCATCTAATCAACTACGTCGTAAGTTTTTTAATGAGATGTCTACAACAGCGCTATATAACATCACTGAAAACTTAGTAATGGGTGGTGACTTTAATTGTGTCATAGACAAAGAAAATGACAGGAATGCAACTTCAACTTATGCAGATACATCACATAGCCTCTTAAAAGAAATATGTGATAATGAAAATTTAGTTGACACCTATAGAATATCAAAACATCATGGTAAAGATCTTACATATTTTTTGGCAGATGGTAAAGTTGGTTCAAGGATCGACAGAATTTATATGAATAGTTTGTTGACAGGGTACTGGAGAGATGTTAATATTAAGCCAGTCGCATTCTCAGATCATAACATGGTTTGTGTAACCTTTGCCAATGCTGATTGGGTAACAAAAGGGTTGGGTTTTGGAAATTAAACAACACTGTTGGGAGAAGAATTTTATAAGAATAATATAGAGAGTTGTTGGCAACATTGGATTAATAGGAAAGCATCATATAAGAGCAATGGTGGGAGGATGTAAAACTGGATTTAAAGTATGTTTCCTGAAAGTATGCTATTAGAAAAGCACGGGACATATGCAAATGCAAGAAAACACTTCATCGATCACTAATGAAAATTAATGCTAAAGTAAATAATGGTGAAGATAATTATTATGAATTACTGGCTAAAATTAAAATTAAAATAAGAGATAGAGAACAATATGAGTTTGAGGGTGCAAAAATTAGAGCAAGGGCCCAGATGCATGCACAAGGGGAAAAGTCAACCCGATATTTTTGCACATTAGAAAAAGCACGGTCAGTAGATAAGGTGATGTGCTCATTAAACATGTCAGATGGTTCAACCGTCTTTACCAACAATGAAATGAGTACTATTGTATGCAATTACTATGAGTCATTGTACAAGTCAGAGGGAACTGATGAAGATGCAAAATTGGATTTGTTAGCAAATATAGACAAAAAGGTGTCAGACACAGGCAGTGAATTTTGTGATCAACCCTTAAAACTAGAAGATTTAACTAAATCCCTTAAAGGTATGAAACTAGAAAAATCACCGGGGTGTGATGGCTTTCCAGTTGAATTTTATCAAACGTTTTAGCACCTTGTAGGTTCAATAATGGAAGAATTAGCCACTGAAATTTTTGAGAAAGCCATTTACCACCAACTATGGCTAGGGCATACGTAAGGCTAATATATAAACGAAATGACAGACGTCTAATTCAGAACTACAGACCAATTTCTCTACTATGTGTAGACTAGAAAATAATATCCAGAGCACTAACATTGAAACTAGGTAGTGTTTTAGGAAAAATCATTGGAACAGAGCAGACATGTGCTGTACCTAGGAGAACAATTTTAACCAATACCATGTTAAAAACCTTATACAATTGGTTGAGAAGGATAGCATCCATTCAGCTGTGATTGCCTTGGACAATGAAAAGGCATTTGACCATGTGGTTTGGGATTTTCTTTTTAATTCTTTGCAATCGTTTGGGTTAGGCTCAAACTTTATTAAATGGGTTAAGATTTTATATACGGATATCAAGAGTAGCTATTTAGTGAACAATCAATTATCCAGAGAAATTGTCTTGGAACGTGGTGTTAGACAGGGGTGTTCCATATCGCCATTATTATGTGTTATTGTGATGGAATCTCTTGGCATAGCATTGAGGCAAAATAATAACTTTCAAGGCATATGTATTCGTGGCAAATAAAGACCACTTAAGTTGTCACAATATGCTGATAACACAACTGTGTTTGCCAGTTCAAACAATGATTTTGCAATTTTAAAGCACGTACTAGAAAAGTTCCAAATTGCATCTGGTTTGAAAATCAATAAAGAAAATCCAAAGGATTATTTTTGGGGCCATGGAAAGAGCGGAATGACCAGCCACTTGAAATCAATTGGTCTAATGATACCATTAAGATTTTAGGCATCTATTTTAGCAGGAAACCGAATACAACACAAAATTGGAATGAACGGGTATCTAAGCTTAAGAGAATATTAGCAAATTGGAAGCGTCGTCGTCTTTAAATTTTTGGTAGAGTGTTTGTTGTCAACAACTTGGCATTATCTGGGCTATGGTATACAGCATATGATGTACACATGCCAAAACATGTAGAAAAGGAGGTTAATGAGTTGATATTGTCATTCATATTGGAAGAAAAGAATCATTTAGTTTCCCATCGTGTTCTCAATAATGCTAAGTTAGAAGGAGGACTTGATTTAATTGATATTAAAGTGAAATGTGTTTCTTTAAGGTTAAAATATTTGAATGATCTTATTATCTCAGATGAGACATGGGCATGTGTTTCATGAGCTCTCAAGGAGAGAATTGTAGAACCATTTCTGGCGGAGCATGTGTTTACCTCAAAGAAGCCACCTCCGAGTAGCCAAATGATACCAGATGTGTTTAAAGATCAAGTTAAGGAGTTAGAAATATTTGACAGATACATGCCTCCACCTACGTGCTGGAAGGAAGTACTAGAACAGCAATTGTGGGGCAATAGTAATATATGTTATAACAGTGCAGTGCTTTATCTACCGTCCTTTGCAAAATATGGCATTCAACATTTATCTGATATGATACACCCTCAAACACGTAGATGGATTTCAATGCAAGAAGTAGCTAGAAAAACACATATGAGGCATATAGATGTCCAGCGGTTGCTAAATAAAATAAAACATGCTGTACATGTTGAATGTAAATAATAATAGTTTGACTCCACATCCTGCATTAGTTCTTGATGATGAGATGTTAAAATACAAGATGAGATCCAAGGAATGGTACCATATTATGAGACGAAAACAAGTAACACCTCCCATAGCAATTAGGAGATGGGATGACTCAAGCTATAAACCATCCAGTTGGAAAAATGTATGGAAAATCCTACATTCTCCATACATACCAAATATGGCTTGTGATTTATTGTGGCGATTACTACATCGACGGCTATGGGTGGAACACTTGACATACAAGTGCAATATTACGACTTCTGATAGGTGTTACTTATGTCAAACAGACGAGGAAACAATCGAGCATTTATTTGCGGAATGTCCAACATCGTCAAAATTTAGGGACTATGTCAGCCAAATCTTGGCACAATTTGGAGCGAAGCCCATTGTTCTAGACACGCATGCAGTCTTATTTAGAGAATTTGGATCAAGCGGTGTAAATATCATAAAGTCTGAAAGGATTATTTTAATAACAATAATAACCATAGGTGTTTGGGCCATTTGCAAACATCTGTGTGCACAGACGAAACGCCCATCTATGGGCAATCACAATAGAGCAATAAAGGCAATATTTCGTTCATTGCTGCTGAATCATATTCCTTGCGAATATTTTAGATTAAAGCAGCATGGTAAAGAAAAAGTATTCAAGGACATATGGTACAAAACAAACATAGTTTCAATAGAGTTGGGAACTGTAAAAATAAATGAGCCTGCACTAGCTTAAATCATTTACTTACTACAGCTGATTTATCTGTGTTTTTTTAATTAATCTGTGTCCTGTAATTCATTTTAGTCTGCACTTTGATATTGCTATGTTTAATAATTCATATTAACAAATAAACAGACTGGAGTAATTTAATAATCAATCGATAAAGTAAGTTGCCATTGAATTATAAAATTGTCCCAGGTAATTTTAGGAACTTGCACAGGGTTTTATAGGGTTATTTGTTCCCGAGTAATTTACAAAACCTGACAACAAAGTAAATCAAAAATGTAAACAAGAGCGCCATCTATTTCCATCTATTTTTCTGTAATTTTCCTGCTGACTATATATGTTATGATACCCAAATGCTACTACGCCCACTGATCTTTAAAGAATCAGCCCACTGGAATTAACGATTGACTTATTTGTCATTGATTGACGAGTCACTTTTCATTTGTTGAATAGTTGCACTCGCCACACGGGCCTACTACCACACATGGATTGAATGGTAATTTACAAAACCTTACAATAAAGTAAATTGAAAATGTAATGAAGAGCGCCATCTATTTTTCTGAAATTTTTCTGCCGACTATATGTATTATACTACCCAAATGCTACTACACCCGCTGATCTTTAAAGAATCAGCCCACTGGCATCAATGATTGACTTATTTGTCATTGATTGACGAGGCACTTTTCATTTGTTGGACCGTTGCACTCGCCACACGGGTCTATTACTACATCTGGGCTGAATAGTAATGCCTTTGTTAAGTTTTGTTTTGTATCTATACTTTTTAAGCCATATGTATTTATAGATTGTATTAATGCTCATTATTTATCTTTTGTTTTGGTGTAATATTAATCACGCTTACTAGTTCACCAGTTTTTTTCTGGGGGTTTGCAAGCCCTTTTAAAGGAGTTCCACCGTGAAGTTTGTCCGACTGCGTAAGCGTCGGTTTTCAAAAAAAAAAGAAAAAAAAAGTAGTAGTGGTAGTCGAAGTGAACTCACTCGTTTATTTAGCTCTGCAATTGCTGCCCGAATTTGCTCGTTTCTAGCGCGATTTTGTAGATAAATTTTATACATATATTTCGTATTAGTATTTCCTTTCAAACTTTATGTTTAATTTGTAAATTCTTGTCTTGGTTGGAGCGAATTTTGTGTCTCCATTTTCTAAAGGCACTCCTCTTAGCTGGCGGTTTCAGCCATTTAATAGGTCTCCTCTTACTGTGGTCAATGCAATACTTTTCTCCCCGTGCCAGAATGCTATTTCTATAGTTCGTTGGCTAGCGCATTATATTTGGCAAGATCACTTGAGTGAGTGGATTTAATTCCTTTGTCATTTGTAAGCGCAAGCCTAGTACTTTGATTATACAAATCTTTATAGTCAGTTGGTGCCCCCCCCCCCCCCACCCCCCTCCCCCGCCCCCGGTCAACTCGAGCAGACTAACAAATATATGTCTATAATATGTTAGTATGCATTAGGAAACCACTTTAATCGGTTAGGTGTTAGTGAACCACTTAGAAAGTGGTTCAAACTAACAAATATACGACTGTACTCTCTATTCGTATATTTGTTGGTAGACGTCAGGGTTTCAAAAGCGGACACTATTTATTTAGTCTTTAGCTCTTTCCCCGACGTCTTGGTGTTATATTTTTGTATTATATAGGGTAGTAGTATGGGTTTCATCTTTTTATAAAACACCATGGCAACCTATAAGCGTACCCTAAGCCTTAAGATAACAACTAAGGGGTTGGGTGTCGCGGCTATCGACGTGTATCATGGGTTAAAGGACGTCGATGGCGCGGGACCTGCTGCTTTGCAGGGGCTTATCAATGTTTCTAAAACTGTATGGAGTATAACAGTGTCAAATGAGGGGGTCAAGGAAAACCTTCTAGAAGATGTTCTTATTGTAAAAGGCGAAGTTTGTAACATAGAGGAAATCGAGTCAGATAGGTTGCTAGTGAAGATGAAAGTTCCACTAGAAATTCCAGATGACAGAATCATGAATGAACTCAAGAAGTATGGCAGAGTGCAAAAGATTGAACGGGAAATGTATCCCTTTGACAGAACGCTAGAAAACGGTGTAATGCGCATCTGGTTTGATAAAGTGGATAGCCCGTTACTAAGCAGATTGATGCTTGATGGCAGCTTTGTCCTGCCATTATGATATAGAGGGCAAATTAAAGAGTGCTGGATCTGCCTAAGTACTGACCATTTGGCAACAGATTGTCCCAATCGAAACAAATGTTTGCTCTGTGGTTCAGTTGACCATTTTAAATGGAGCTGTCCAAAAAATCAAAACAAGCCCTCAGTATCAGGAGATAATCGCCCATTAAAGGATGCAACTGAGTGAAATGCTTCTGGAGCAATCACTACGGAAGCTGTTGTTGTGGTTCTTGCCACTGAAAATGACACAAACAAATCATCAAATCCTGTTAAAGTAACTACAGTTGATGAAATTCAAGTCTTAGAGGCGGGTATAACCTTAAGTCAAGTAAATAATCAAAATGCAGTGGAGCCAAATGTGGCTGTAAAAGACACGCAGGAAAATGATGATCTTACAGAAGAGCCAGTTTACAATTCCTTAGAAGATGAATTAAAATTCGGACAGGATAAGTTTAGGACTCAGAAGACGGAAAGTTCAGTCGATTTTCCGCTAAGCCCACTTGATCTAAGTCAGCTTGAAGATATGGTAAATGACGCTCCTGCCAAATGTAACTTGAGTAGCATTAAGCGTCATAAAGAAGACAATAGCTCAGAATCTGAGATTGAAGTAAATGATATGGATGATGATACAATGTCAGTTGCAGAATCAGATGTGTCCATTCAAACACAGAGTTCACAGATGAAAGATGAAATGGTAATGTACCAATCAGAAGGGGGTGAAGTGTTAGTGCCATATGTAACGGCGAGAGGTGTGAAATATCGTCTACTGCGCCATGATTCTGATATTTCAACATATGAATATTTGTCTGTGGTAGAACTAGGAAACATTGACTTCGCAGGCAAATTAGGTAAATGGTCTAAGAAACGAGCTAAAAAACCAAATCAAGTTAATCTAATGATGGCGGTTGTAAACATCATTTTACAAATTATGATTATCTGCACCATCAATTGCAGAGGATTAAATACCGAATTCAAGCAGGGCCATTTGCTTGAAGAATTAGCAAATGAGAGAGTTGATATTGCTTTTCTACAAGAGACCAAAATTCAAAAAATTCAAGTGTATGAATCTCTCAAAGATACTTCAAACGGGCAGATTTTTTATTCTTTATCACAAGATAATAGCGCGGGAGTGGCCATTCTTATCCTGCCCCACTGTCTCAAATATGTTGATGTTATATCGTCATCATCAGATACAAATGGACGATGGATTTGTGTATCAATTGATGTACTAAACACAAGTTTAAATTTGATGTGCTTTTATGCGCCAACCTCTCATCAATTGCGTCGTGAATTTCTAAATGATGTTTCCACAATAATTCAAGACAGAACACCTGAAAACCTAATTAATGGCGGTGACTTTAATTGCATATTAGATGAAGTTAAAGACAGAAACTCTAGGTCTAATTTTAATGACACATCTCATAATATTTTGAAACACATCTGTGAATATAAAAGCTTGTTAGACACTTATCGGATTGAAAATCCCGAGGGCAGGGACTTTACTTGGTTTTCAACCGATGGAAAGAAAGCATCCAGATTGGACAGGATCCATGCAGAACGATCATTGAAAGGTCACATGTGTAAAACTAACATAAAACCAGTAACTTTCTCTGATCACAATATGTTTTCCATCACGTTAGACAATGCTGACTGGATCAAACGAGGAGATGGATTTTGGAAACTCAATGTAGCGTTGTTACGAGATAGTTGCTATCGCAAATGTGTAGAACGTTGTTGGAGGCATTGGGATGAAAAGAGAAGTTTGTATGAACGTATAGCAGACTGGTGGGAGGATGTTAAATCCGACCTGAAACATATTTCAAGGCAGTATTCCATCAGGAAAGCACGAGAAATGCGAAAGCGTAAAAAGGCGCTTCGGCGGTCGTTGTGTAAAATTACTAGGAAAATTAATGATGGAGAATATAATTATTACGAACTATTAGTTAAATTAAAAGGTAGACTAAATGAAATAGAGCAATATCAGTTTGATGGGGCCAAAATAATGACAAGAGCACAAATGCACACCGAGGGTGAAAAGCCTACATGTTACTTTTGTAACTTGGAAAAAGCAAGAGGTATAGAGAAATTAATGTGCTCACTGAAGACTAATGATGGTGTATCAGTGTCCTCAAATGCAGAGATGATGGAAACGGTATCCAATTTTACAACTCATTGTATAAATCTGAGGGAAGTGATGAAACTGCAACTAGAGATATTTTAGCAAATATAACGCAAAGACTTCCAGATGCATGTCGCGAAAGTTGTGACCAATCACTAACAATTGATGATTGGACAAAATCCCTCGAAGGTATGAAGTTAGAAAAGTCTCCTGGCTGCGACGGACTTCCAGTCGAATTTTATCAAACATTCTGGCACATATTTGGTCGAGTATTAGAAGAAATAGCAGCTAGCATTTTTAATGAAATGCATGATGGAGGCCTGGATTTGGTTAATGTTTTAGCAAAGTATGCTTCGTTAAAACTGAAATTCTTGAATAAGTTACTCACTTCAAACTCATCTTGGTCAATTGTTGCAAGGACACCGCTACAACGGTACGTGGATCCATTTCCAGTAGAATGTTTATTTGTGTGCAATAAACTGCCACCTAACCATCAGAAGATACCAAACGTATATAAAGAACAGCTCGAAGCTTTAAAGATATTTACACGATCAATGCCACAACCCAGTTGTTGGGAAGATGCCTTAGAGCAACGTATTTGGGGCAACGAGTTGATTCGTGATAATGATGCTGTATTATATTTGCCCTCTATGGCCAAAAAATGGCATTCAATAATCTCGCAAATGGATCGCGATGCAGCATGTGGTAAGAGCAACATCATTGAGGCATATTGATGCCCAACGCTTATTTCTTAGAATAAATAATGCAATACCTGGTGAATGGTTCAAATTGCCGAAAGCATGTGGCAACAGGGATATGTTGCAACCAACATTAGTATTTAAGTCAGAGCATATAAAATACAACATGGCATCTAGAGCCTGGTATGGAATGCTAATGCAAAGTCGGAGACAGACTCATGTTGCAGTTATGCATTGGAACCCTTTAGGATGCACGCCAAAAAACTGGAAAAATGTGTGGAAAACAATACATCTACCTTGTCTACCAGCAAACGCACGGGACCTGGCATGGCGATTACTCCATCGAAGGCTATGGGTCGGCCATCTGACTTATATGTGCAAAATAACAAGTACAGACCGGTGTTTATTATGTAATACCGAGGAGAAAACAATAGACCATCTGTTTACACAGTGTTGTATAGCTACAGGCTTTTGGGTATATATCAATATGCTCCTTGCTAAATTTGGAATCAAATATGTGAAATTAATGGCTGAAACAATTATGTTCAAAGATTGCTCAACTATCGGACGAATCATTAATAGCAAGGAGAAAGAATTGTTAGTAAACCTGATATCTGTAGGAGTGTGGGCCATTTGGAAACATCGGTGTTCAGAGGTCAGAAATAAAACAGGAAACAACCACCAAAGAGACATACAAGCTATATTTCGATCATTGGTGATAAACTGCATTCATTGTGAATTTTACAGGCTAGTGGAATATGGTAAAGAAAGTAGATTTAAAGATATATGGTGCAAAATTGGCCTAGTATCAATTGAACATGAATATCTAAAAATAGCAGAAGCAGAACTTGTATAAGCTAGCACACTCGCTGCTTGTTGTATATTGATATATGGTATTTTATTTTATTTAATTGAGTTAATTTAAAAATTGTAATGTCTTAGGAGATGATAATTTTGACGAATAACCTAACCTTGGGAATCGGTATATATAAATATCAATTGAGCATCGCGTCAATATTCTGGAGGTGATCCGATTTTCAAGTTAACAGAGTGTGATATCTTACAATTAGCTTCCTGTTGTAAATATTTACTGTAGGTGTATTTGTTCCAGGGTAATTTGCAAAAACTTACAATAAAGTAAATTTAGAATGTAAACCCAAAGCGCCATCTAAGTAGTCATAGTTTGTATACTTTATACACCCTCGGTGTGCATTTGTGCTGTTGACCTTATTTTGGCGCCATCAAACTGATATTGCTCTATTTCATTTAGTCTACCTTTTAATTTAACTAATAGTTCGTAATAATTATATTCCCCATCATTAATTTTCTTATTAATTTTACACAACGACCTCTGAAGCGCCTTTTTACGCTTTCGTATTTCACGTGCTTTCCTAATGGAATACTGCCTTGAAATATATTTCAGGTCTGATTTAGCATCTTCCCACCAGTCTGTTATACATTCATACGAACCTCTTCTTTCATCCCAATGCCTCCAACAACTTTCCACACATTTGCCCTAGCAACTATCTCGTAGCAATGCTACATTAAGTTTCCAAAATCCATCTCCTCGTTTGACCCAGTCAGCATTGTCTAATGTGATGGAAAACATATTGTGATCAGAGAAAGTTACTGGTTTTATGTTAGTTTTACACATGTAACCTTTCAATGAACGTTCTACATAGATCCTGTCTAACCTTGAAGCCAACCTTCCATCGGTTGAAAACCAAGTAAATTCCTGGCTTCTGGATTTTCAATCCGATAAGTGTCTAACAAGCTTTTATTTTCACAAATGTGTTTCAAAATATTATGCGATGTGTCATTAAAATTAGCCCTAGAGTTTCTGTCTTTAGCCTCGTCTAATATGCAAATAAAGTCACCGCCCATAATTAGGTTTTCAGGCGTTCTGTCTTGAATTATTGTGGAAACATCATTTAGAAATTCACTGGGGCGCAATTGATGAGAGGTAGGTGCATAAAGGCACATCCAATTTAAACTTGTGTTTAGTGCATCAATTGATACACAAATCCATCGTCCATTTGGATCTGATGACGACGATATAACGTCAACATAGTTGAGACAGCGGGGCAGGATAAGAATGGCCACTCCCGCACTATTATCTTGTGATAAAGAAAAAAAAATCTGCCCTTTTGAAATATCTTTGAGAGATTCATACACTTCAACTTTTTGAATTTTGGTCTCTTGTAGAAAAGCAATATCAACTCTCTCATTTGCTAATTCTTCAAGCAAGTGGCGCTGCTTGAATTCGGTATTTAATCCTCTGCAATTGATGGTGCAGATAATCATAATTTGTAAAATGATGTTTACAACCGCCATCATTAGATTAACTAGATTTGGGTTTTTTGGCTCGTTTCTTAGACCATTCACCTAATTTTCCTGCGAATTCAATATTTCCTAGTTCTGCCACAGACAAATATTCATATTTGGAAATATCAGAATCATGGCGCAGTAGACGATATTTCACGCCTCTCGCCGTTACATATGGCACTAACACTTCACCCCCTTCTGCTCGGTACATTACCATTTCATCTTTCATCTGTGAACTCTGTGTTTGAATGGACACATCTGATTCTGCAACTGACATTGTATCATCATCCATATCATTTACTTCAATCTCAGATTCTGAGCTATTGTCTTCTTTATGACGCTTATTGCTACTTAAGAAACATTTGGCAGGAGCATCATTTACCATGTCTTCAAGCTGACTTAAATCAAGTGGGATTAGCGGAAAGTCGACTGAACCTTCTGTCTTCTGAGTCCTAAACTTATCCTGTCCTAATTTTAATTCATCTTCTAAGGAATTGTAATCTGGCTTTTCCGTAAGATCATCATTTTCCTGCGTGTCTTTTACAGCAACGTTAGATAAGATATTAGATAAGTATACTGTTAGAATAACAGAGTTCTTTTATCGTGAAAGTATCAAAGCAATTCATCATTGAAATATCAAAGTCTTTATCTTAATGTACAGTTAGAATAGATAATAATAAAAACATCATCTTGCAAAAGCATGACAAGAGTTTGGGTTGTGCTTAAGTAAACTCCAGAGTGAAGAGCAACACTTCACCGAAGCCAGGAATCTTCCATCAGTCAGATAGGCCCTATCGCCAATCATAAATATCGTTGCGAATCATCCAGCAACGAGGCGAGCCGACGATAACCGTTCTACTGCTTCATTGGTAAGAGGTTGTCGCAGCAACCTATATCATCATAATCTTGCCACTGAAGTAGTAGGAAACAAAATCGAGTAGTGACCACCCGGAGTCCCAAAATCTTCAATATGTTAACATTTATTTCGTTTCGTTACACATAGGCAAGTATGTAATTTTAACAATTTTATTTTCGACCATTCTGGTGTGAATATGTACCTTTAATGTATAGACGATAGACAGGTATAGTGTTAGTCACCTTTGAGTTATATCCTGGTTGAGTATTATATAGGCATCGCGTGTGAATTATGCCTCTACCACAACCAAACACACGCATATACACCGCCATATCATATAACCTAGCAGAGCCGGATTAACCCTATTTGGGCTCCATGGATAATTAGTTGCGAGGGGCACCTTATTGGGTCTGTCAAGGATGGAGTGGCGGCTACTACTACTACTACTACTACTACTACTACTACTACTACTACTACTACTACTACTACTACTACTACTACTACTACTACTACTACTACTACTACTACTACTGCTACTACTACTACTACTACTACTACTACTACTACTACTACTACTAGTTGGGCGAGTGGGCGGGCAGCCGAGTGGATGGGCATCCAAGCAGGTGGATGGACGGACAGGGGTGTGTTGGGTGGATGTGGTGTTGGATGTGTCTGTGTGTGTGTGTGCGTGCGTGCGTGCGTGCGTGCGTGCGTGCGTGCGTGCGTGTGTGTGTGTGTGTGTGTGTGTGTATGCGTGCCTGCATACGTGTGTGTGTGTGTGTGTGTGCGTGCGTGCGTGCGTGCGTGCGTGCGTGCGTGCGTGCGTGCGTGCGTGCGTGCGTGCGTGCGTGCGTGCGTGCGCGCTTGTTTGGGTTTTATGCGCGCGCGTGTGTGTGTGTGTGTTTGTGCGCCTGTGCGTGCGTGTGCACATATGCGTGTGGTAGTTGGTGTGGTGTAGTGAATGGTAGTTGTGTGTGACAGGTGTGCTTGTTTGCATGTGTGCATGTGTGCGTGCGTGCGTACGTGAGAGCGTACGAGCGTGCGTGTGTTGTATGGGATGTGTGTGTGTGCGTGCGTGCGTGCGTGTATGCGTACGTGTGTGCGCGTGCGTGCGTCTGCGCGCGTGTATGTGTAGTGGCTGGTGGTGGTGTGGTGCGCGTATGCATGTGTACATCGCAGACAGACAGACAGACAGACAGACAGACAGACAGACAGACAGACAGACAGACAGACAGACAGACAGACGGACGGACGGACGGACGGACGGACGGACGGACGGACGGACGGACGGACGGACGGACGGACGGGTAGGTGGGTGGGAGGGAGGGAGGGAGGGAGGGAGGGAGGGAGGGAGGGAGGGATGAAAGAAGGAAGGAAGGAAGGAAAGAAGGAAAGAAGGAAAGAAGGACGGGTGGGAGTGGGGGTGGGAATGAGGGAGGGAGTGAGGGAGGGAGAGAAGGAAGGTGGGAAGGAAGGAAGGAAGGAAGGAAGGGAGGGAGGAGGGAGGAGGGAGGAGGGAGGGAGGGAGGAAGGAAGGAAGGAAGGAAGGGAGGGAGGGAGGGAGGGAGGGAGGGAAGGAAGGAAGGGAGGGAGGGAATGGCGGGAATGAAGGAGGGATGTAGGGAAGGAAGGAAAGAAGGAAGGGAGGGACGGAGGGAGGGAGGGGAGCGCGCCACGGAGGGCGGGAGGGAGGGAGGAGGGCGGGAGGGGGAGGGAGGGAGGGAGGGAAGGAGGGAAGGAGGGAGGGAGGGAGGACGGAAGTAAGGAAGGAAGGAAGGAAATGATGAACGGATCAAAACTATTGTTAAGAAGACAGACTAAATTGATGGAATGATGGTATGCCAGACAGATTTGCCACGACGGTATGGTGCAATAATTAGTGTGTTAGTAAGACAATAAAACAATAGAACTGGCACTCGCATGTAGGTGCTTATATGATTAAACGCACTGGCTCAGGATCTCCCAAGGTTGGGAGATATTTTTTATTTATTTTATTGTCTGAGATTTGTTATGTGTGTTTGATAGAGGCGGTATGGCCTATAAAATATGAATAATATATATCATTCATTCTGAAGGTTTTTGAAGAGTTAATTTCGAATTAACCAACATGTCACGTAGATTGGAGTTTTTCTTAAAGGCTATCACTGGACGCAAATTGAGAGGTTATTTCATTTTATCCTGCAATTTATGATATTCATCTTTCAAAATTTCAGAAATTTCAACATTTTTTCGATTGTATGTTAAACTGAATGGAATAATTTCACGTTGATCAGCAAGACCAGGGTCCACGTTTATGCCACTCGGCCATTTTGTTTTCAGTTGCTTAATCCAAAATGATTCTCGAAGTTTTCTTTGTTTATCAGTTTCTTCGGCCGTAGCAGAAAGAGGCAGTTGCTCAATAAGCAAAATTTCAAAGTGTCTATCGACAGAATGACCAGGAAGATTGAAATGTTGAGCTACGTTGGTGTCCTCGTCGTGTCTAATATCGCAAAGGTGTCTAGTTGCTCGCCATCTGAAAGGGCATTTTGTTTCACCGACATACTGCTTTTGGCATAATTTGCAAGATATTAAATAGATAACATTTTTAGAATCGCAATCTAAATTAGACTGAAGTTGGAATTTGCTTTTGTTCTGATAACTGACAAATGTTGTCTGATTAGGTAGATAGAGGTCTAATTTACACCTCTTCTTTCCACATTTCTGAGATTGTCCTACGCCTATAATCGGACGATTGTGACGAATTTTGGTAGGCTTTTGATCGGCAGCCTTATCAGTAATAGTTTCCAAATCATGTAAAGTTTCGGATTTTATTTTGCGCAAAAATCGTGTTGAATATCCACTCTGTTTGAGGGCTTTAAATAAGGTGGAACACGCAGATTCAAAATTCTTTCTATCACTAGAATTTCGGTGAAATCGGATAATCTGTGATTTGATAATACCTTTAAAAGTATGAGGTGGATGGAAAGATTTCTTATGCAGTAGTTGATGGGAATCGGTGGGCTTAAAGAATACTTTGTAATCAAGAAGCCCACTCGTGTTATAATTTACACCTTTGTAGAGAGTAACGTCCAAAAAGTCTACGGACGACTGGTCGATGTTGGCTTTAAGTTTGATGTTAGGATCGTGATTGTTCAAAATAGTGAAAAATTCATCAAACTCTTCCCTCGAATGATTCCAGATCATAAAAATATCATCGAGGTAACGGCGGTAAAATAAGGGCTGCTTAGGACATTTGTTAAGCGCATCCTCTTCCCACTCAGCTACATAGATGTTGGCAAAACTAGGACTAAAACGTTTACCGATAGCGCATCCACAGATTTGTTGGTAGATTTCGCAAGCGAATTCGAAATCATTGCCCTTTAAACTCAGCTCCAGGAGAGCTAATATTTCGCTAGTGGGCCTATTGTTATCGGGATATTTATCAAATGCTCTGCGAACAGAAGACAAACCCCTTTCGATGTCAATGTTTGTGTACATAGCATCGATGTCGAGGGTTATCAAGAGTGAGTTTGGAGGAACAGAAATTTTGGAGACCTCGGATAGGAAATCCTCAGTGTTGTTCAAAAAGCTGAAATGTCTATTCGCAATTGGTTGTAGGTGGTAATCAATAATTTCACTAATTCGATAAGATTCAGAGCCGCAATCAGAGATAATAGGTCGACCCGGTGGTATCATAGGGTCGGACCATGACTCAATAGGTTTATGAATTTTTGGCAAAAGGTAAAACGTACGTGGATTTGAATCTCGTTTAGCAGTAAGGTATTTAAACTGCTTTTTCGTTATGGCCTTTTTGTCAGCCATTTCTTGAAGGATTTCATTAAATTTATCACAATTATTTTGCCAGAGTGGTTCGTCTAATTTGCGGTAGTGTTTCAGATTACTGAGTTGCCGATGTGCTTCACGAATATAATTATCCTTACGCATTACTACAGTAGCAGATCCCTTGTCAGCAGGCTTTATAACGATGTCATTGTTTTTACGCAAACCTGTTAAGGCTAAACGTTCTTGATATGACAAATGTTGATGATTTTTAGGAAATTCTAAATTTTCAACACGCTCCTTGATAGCTTTTATACTATCAAGGATCGCACGGTCAACCAACTTCGAGTTAGGTGCCCAGCCAGTTTTTTCAACAAAAGGTAGAAAGTTGTTTTTCTTGGAATTTCGAAAAAAGTCTGCTAATTTTACACGATGAGAAAATTCTTCAATTTCCCATAAGCCATTATCTAAAAGAGCATCTATGTCGACTTTGGGCCGTGGTGTTGGTACATATGTTAGACCAAGATTTAGCAACGATCTTTCTGCTTCAGACAATGTAGAACCAGTTAGGTTAATGATATTACCACCTAGGCCAATTTCTGGGTGGTTAGTACCCTGACCCGTAGTTAGTTTAAATTAAGGTGCGATAACCAAATATTATACATCCTATTTGCAGTGCACTCAGTCCAGTGGATGTTGTCCTCAACCACCTGAAATTCAGACACAGGGAGGCTGGGCAGGATAGGGAACTTGGCCCTTAAGGCCTCTACACGGCTGTTAACGAATTGTATGTTTCGTTTCTGGGTTGTAGTCAGGTGCTTCGAATAATTTAGTTTGGCAAAGTGAACTTTAGCCTTTGGAAATTTTGAACGCATGGTACTAAACAGATTCTCAATTCTTTGGGAGGTGTCATGCTGAAGTTCGTCCTTATCATTAATTCCGATGTTAAGGATGATACGCTGAGGTTGGAAGACCTCATTGTGTTTTCTAACTATATTCCTAATGTGGTTTATCTTAGCACCTGGATAGATTGTTACCTGCATATCTGGATGAGGTGTCTGATTGATACGAGCTAAATTTGAAGACCCAATCAGCAGAATCTTCTTGTTCAGAGTAGGAAGGCGCCATTCATTCTTATTATCCACCACGAACCGAAACTTGTAGAAAGACCTATGCTCTTTGGGTGTATCCCTAGGCGTAGGTTTGGGCTTAGGTGTGGGCGTAAATTTAGGTTGTGGTGGCTTGGATCTCGGCGTCGACGATCTGGTCTTTTGACCAGGTCGGTCAGTAGCTGCTCTCTGTGGAAGGGGAGGAAACTCGACTGGGGACAGTGGTGAGACCGGAAGAGGGATCTGACTAGGATCCACATGAGTGGATACTGACGGTGACCATTCTGGCAGTGGAATCAGAAGCGGATCCACCACAGGAGACTGCAGGGGGAACACTGGTGAGCACTGGTTATTCACCCGCTTAACTACTGGGGGACTCTCAGTGGGTGAACTATTCCGTTTCCGATTTGATTGTGGGATGACTGGTACGGTCAAGGTTGACCTTGCAGTCGGTGTGCCTGGTAGGGCCACAGAGGGCCCTGCAGTTGATGTTCCTGGTAAGGTCACAGGTGACCCTACAGGGGGTGTTGTACTATGGCAGGTTCTAAAATGCGGATCAAAAGGTCTGATGAAATCATAAAACTGATCAATTGATGAAGAATGAAACTTCCTGCCATAGTTATTTCGGGCCCAATTTATTGCTGTGGTCTTCGCTCTACCTAATTCTAAATTTGGTTTGGACTGAGCTTCGATGAGGAGCGACATAAGACGACCAAGCTGGAAATTATAGTGACTAATGTTCACCTGAAGTAAAGATATGGCCCATTTCAAATTTGCTGCTAAGATGTCCTTACGGACCTCGGCGTTAGGCATCGCTGGTTTACAGAAGAAATTCTGTCTCTCTAACTCTGACACTTTCCAGCTCAATCCAGGAGGCAAACTGCCCCTACGTACATGAGCATTCAAGATGCCAAAGCATTGTATAATCATGTAGTAACATTTGGTTAGTGCAGCCTGGGCAGATGGCGGGCGACTGTCGTTAGACCTCCTGTCATCCCGTCTTCTACTCTTGCTAACTCCAGCCATAATGTTACTAGTTAGATAATTCAATGTTTCTGCCACTAAAATCTACAAGAATACCACAAATTTGAGGGGACCTAATGGAACCGTGAACCAAGGGAAGTATATCGAATTACAAGCCTAACAAAATCTACAAGCGCATCAAAAATCTACCGCTGAAAAAAAGAAGGTTATGATTAAGCATGTTAATATTTAAATAATTCATATAAACTATCAAAGGATAATTGTGTATATTACCAATAATCCTATGCACCGTCGTGAAGTGGGCAACCGGTTTCGACAAGGTTTGTCAGCTTCAGGCCACAGAACAAATCTGCCTGTCCACCAAAAATCTGTCTATTTATTAGAATTGATGGCCTGATGGATGTGGCTTAGATTAGTGTTCAATTGTACTTTGAAAATTTTAAATTGTATTCACATTAAAGAGTTGGACTGCCACAGATGTTTAAAAACTATTGTCTAAATCCATTGACGTTGATTGAGTTCTCTAAGGTTTCTGAGTGGGCTTCCAGTAATACTCTCATGAATGAGTGGCGGTTGATCAAAGAGATCAAGCCATGCATATTAACCCAGTGAGCTCGATTCTGTTTGTTCAGAGGGTATCCCTTTCTGAACGAGGTTATATTATCGGTCTCTTGATTGATCAAAGGGATCACACAACGGTCATTAATCATTTGAACAGTGAACTCTATTTCAAAAGGTGTTGTTGGACTTTGTTTTCAAGTCTTTTGAAGTCGAATTTAGGAAAGAACATTTTTTAATTTCCAACAATTAAATAATTGTCTATAGAATTTAGACTAGTAGGATTCAAGTGTATTTGAAAGATTTAATGAGCAATATGAATTTCGAGTTCCTTCCATCCATCCATCCATCCACCCACCCACCAACCCATCCACCCACCCATCCATCGACCCACCCATCCATCGACCCACTCATCCACCCAACCATCCATCAATCCATCCATCCATCAATCCATTCAGTTAATGAAGGAAGGAGTGACAGAAGGAAGACAAATGAAGAAAGGATGGATGAAGTAAGGAAGGAAGAAAGGAAGAATGGAGGGAGGGAGGGAGGTGTGTGTGCGTGTTTGCGTACGTGTGTGCGCGTGCGTGCGTCTGCGCGCGTGTATGTGTAGTGGCTGGTGGTGGTGTGGTGCGCGTATGCATGTGTACATCGCAGACAGACAGACAGACAGACAGACAGACAGACAGACAGACAGACAGACAGACAGACAGACAGACAGACACAGACACAGACACAGACAGACAGACAGACAGACAGACAGACAGACAGACAGACAGACAGACAGACAGACAGACATGGCTCATGACTTAAGAATAGCTTCCCTAATGCGGAGTTGCACTTTGCTGAGATTAACTTCTCTGATAGCTTGTCAGACAGGCAAAGGTACTGTCTCAAGCGTATCAACGAATCAGCAAAGTCCAACTGCCACGTTGATAAGGTCATCCCCAAAATTTCTGATGCCAATTTTCATGTTGAGAAGGATAGAAATTCTCCTCCTGTGCGCCGTTGTCGGGTTGTTACTCACTGTTCCCCCAATCTACCACCTAGCAACTCTTCCTCATCTCTTCCACTATCTTCTCCTCGCCACCTTCTGACTCGATCTTCTCCTCTTCCTCCTTCTCCTCTCTCAATCCCGCCTCCTCCTCTTCCTCCTCAAACTTCTTCTCTTCATGCATCTCCTCTCTCAATCCCGCCTCCTCCTCTTCCTCCTCAACCTTCTTCTCTTTATGCATCTCCTCTCTCAATCCCGCCTCTTGCTCCTCATACTCAATCTTCTCCTCTTGCATCTCCTCTCTCCATCCCTCCTCCTCCTCTTCCTCCTACGCTTCATCTCTCTTCTCCTCACGCACCTTCTTCTGCTCCTCTTCTTCTGTCTCCACCTCCTCTCCCTCCTATGGAGAATAATAGTAACCTGTCTGACAGGAAGTTTGCTAAGTACCGTCATCAATCGCATAGCAAGGGCCTGTGGAGGATCCCCAGAATCACCAAAAAGATTCTGGTGATAGGGTCCTCTAATCTAGCCCGAATTGATTTAGATGTCCATCCTGACATCCAGGTTGAGTGCTATCCTGGTGCCGCATTATCACATTTCAGAACAATGGCTATGCGACAGCAGGATGGCCCTAGCCCGGAGAAGATCATCTTGAATATTGGCATCAACTCCAAAAATGAGCATCCAACCAAAGCCTCAAGCCATTTACGGTTCATGGCTCGTGAATTTAAAAACACCTTCCCTAATGCGGAGTTGCACTTTGCTGAGATTAACTTCTCTGATAGCTTGTCAGACAGGCAAAGGTACTGTCTCAAGCGTATCAACGAATCAGCAAGGTCCAACTGCCACGTTGATAAGGTCATCCCCAAAATTTATGATGCGAATTTTCATGTTGAGAAGGATAGAATCCATTGGACGAAAGAAACAGCTAATTGTATTTATAACCATTGGTTGACGGTACTTAGTTTAAAATAAATGTGGGTCAAGGCAATAGCTCCCCTAACATAGGATTAGGAACAAACCTTGTCAATTTAGCAGCTGACTATGATCTCTCACCATCTGAAAAATCAATTCTCGATCGTGGTCTTACTTTTATACCAACTCCAAAACCAAAAACAGGATTAGATTTGCTTTTAGACACAGGTCTTATTGAAGTAGCTAATTTTGGTCATTCAGTAAAAATAGCCCATCATTTTCGAAATTTAAATGGAGAGTCAAAACCATTCACTGGAAAATACGGTTGGGACCCTCCAGATAGGCTAGTTGATGACAATGTTAAAGCAACCATAAAAACGGTTGCTGGTATAGCCAGATCATTGCCAGTTACAAACAATAAGCAAAACCTTTCATTTCTCGAACAACAGGCTATCAACAAATTACGTAGAAATCAAAATATTATTATAAAACCAGCCGATAAAGGTTCAGCAACTGTGATTATGTCTAGAGAAAACTACATCCGCGAGGCCGAAAAGGCAGTTAACTAACACCAGGCATTACAGAAAACTTGATAATTTAATTTGGCCTCAAAACCGACAAAATTTCATTGAAATACTTAATTCATTGCATACAGATAAGTACATCGATAAGAAACAGCTTAAAGTATCTGCTAGGTGAGAATAATCCACAAAATCGGACATTTTATATCTTGCCTAAAATCCATAAACCTATCAGCACCTGGTTAGATCCATTGACACCTCCTGGACGACCCATCATTTCAGACTGTGGCAGTGAGTCTTATGGCATTTCAGAATATATTGATTACTATTTAAAGCCCATTGCTAATAGACACAAGAGCTTTCTCAAGAACACTGAACACTTTCTTTCAAAGTTATCCAAATTGTCAGTTCTGAAAGATGCATATTTAGTCACATTAGACATAGATGCTATGTATACCAATATAGATATTGATGCTGGAGTCAATGCTATTAAGAATTCTTTTGTCAAATTTCCTGATCCAGATCGACCAGACACGGAAATTCTAAAATTATTAGAGCTAAGTCTTAAAGGAAACGATTTCCAATTTAATGGTGAAAATTACCTTCAAATCTGTGGATGCGCAATGGGTAAACGATTCAGCCCAAATTTTGCCACGATTTATGTTGCGGAGTGGGAAGAGGAGGCACTGAACAAATCAACCAAAAAGCCTCTTCTTTACCTCAGATATCTAGATGACATCTTCATAGTTTGGCAACATTCAGAAGATGACTTTTGGGAATTTTTTCGCTTTTTAAATAACCAAGATTCGAATATCAAGCTAAAAGCTTCTATTAGTGGAACATCTGTTGACTTTTTAGATGTCACGATCTATAAGGGTCCTCAATTTGATTCCTCTGGAAAATTAGAATATAAAGTATTCTTTAAGCCAACAGACTCACATCAGCTGCTTCACAAAAAATCATTTCATCCTCCACACACATTTAAAGGTTTGATCAAATCGCAAATCATAAGATTTTTTTCGAAACTCTAGCAACAGGCAAAATCTGAATAGTGCATGCTCTACTCTGTTTGATGCTTTGAAAGCACGAGGCTATTCAGCCCGTTTTCTTCGAAAAATTAAAGCAGACACCATCAATGAGCTTGAAAATCTAAAACCTCACAGCGGACCCGAGTTTGAGCCTGTCCAAATTAAACACAATAAACCAATCATGTGCGATGGATCAGTTTCTAAATGCGACAAAAATAGATGCAAAGTAAACAACTATATTGTAAACCAACAAACATTCCTGAGCTTTCAAACTAAAAATGAATATCATATCCGAACTAATATGCATTGTGATTCTGAGAATGTAGTTTATTTGATCAATTGTGCCCTTTGCCAGAAACAGTATGTTTGGTGAAACAAAAAAATGCATTTAGAGTGCGTGATAGACCGCCACGTTTCTGATATTAACACCTCAGCAGATACGCCAATTGCTCAACATTTCCAACTTCCTGATCATTCAGTTGAACATCATTTTGAAATCATGCCAATAGAACAGATTCCGACCTTCGATAGTGAGGAAGAAACGAGTTCGTTTCGCAAAATCCGAGAAGGCCATTGGATTAGAACACTCCAAACAAAAGCACCATTTGGAATAAATGTAGATTCGGGAATATCACAAAAGAACAAAATTATCCCATTTCAACTCATATACAATAGACGTAATGTTGAATTAGCAAAAACCATGAAAGACGAATATTCACAAGTTGCAATCTAAATTAAAGGAACCCGATCAAAGCACGACCAGTAATAGCTTTACAATAGAAATCCAAACCTGAAAGATTTGCTAGTAAGATCAAAGTTAGACCTTATGGTTCCTGATAACAATGACAAGGTTTCATCCCTCCCTACCTATTCTAAAATAAATCTAATCCCAACCAAAATCAATGGTGGGGCAACATGAAATCATATCCGTAGGACATCTTTTAATTTTGTGTCTGCAAAAGTATGTGTGCGTACGTGTGTGCGTGCGTGCGTGCGTGCGTGCGTGCGTTTCGTTCGTGCGTGCGTTCGTTCGTTCGTGCGTCCGGGCGTTTGTTCGTATGTGTGTATGTGTGTGGGGGTGTGCTCGTACATCCGCACGTGTGTGCATCTATACTTGCGTGGGTGTATGTGTGCGGTGTGTGTATGTGGGTGTGGGGTGCATTAATTCGTGAGTACATTAGTGCGTGGGTGTGTGCGTGCATGCATTCGTGCGTTCGTTCGTGCATGCGTTCATGCATGCATTATTGCGTGCATTCGTGCATGTATTACTGTGTGCATGTGTTATTGCATGCATTCGTGCATTCGTGCGGATGTGTGCGTGCGTAAGTGCGTGCGTACGGCCGTGCGGGCGTGCATTCGTGTGTGTGTGATTTCTCTATAATGTAGGATCAATTCCAGCCTTTACCTGTTAAAGCGACCTACTGATAAGTTCATTTTACCCCAACTAATCTCAAGGGGGGAACCACTCTAAGTAAATCTAAACTTGGTCTCGATAGGACAAATTTAGGTAAAGAAATTTGTAATTAAATTCCTGTGCCAATGCGTTTTTTTCAATGTAAAGACGGACTTGCTTGTGCCAGGCCTCCATATTTGTCCCAAATCAAACAATTTTAAACTGTTAATATTTATAAATACACTGTCGGAATTGGTCTGCTGGTAGCTGATATTTCGTTTGCCACGGTTGTCCATACCTGCAATCGCGCATGCATGCGTTCGTTCGTTCGTTCGTTCGTTCGTTCGTTCGTTCGTTCGTTCGTTCGTTCGTCTCGTTCGTTCGTTCGGTCGTGCGTGCGTGCGTGCGTGCGGGCCAGCATGCGGGCGTCCGCGCATTCATATGTGCTTATATTCATTCATTCATTCATTCGTCCGCCTATCTGTTCACTCATCCTGTCACCTGTCCTTGGCCTCTCTATTGGTTTACTGGTCTGTGCCTCTCAGACAATCAATTGATTGTCTGTGTGGATGGACTAATGGATGGATTACTGGGTTGGTGTCCGGGTGGGCGCATGGATTGTTTGGACATATATGTTTGTAAAGGTACACACCACCTCTCTTCCGCAACCACCTGTCGTATTTTATTCTTATTTTTTCAACAGCCACACCAAATCATTGCAAAGAGGCAATTAGCACTTTGCAATGACTAAGTGAATAAATTAAACCAAATTCGGAAATGAAATTGTAGCAGCTTTCACCCATTTTCCTATTCATTTGTTCAGTCGTCTAGTCATCCACCGGGTGTCTGTCTATCAGTTTACAAATCTGTTCTCCCCTTAATCAAGTATTTGTTGAGGTGGATGGCAGGATGGACTGATTGATGGATTAATATGCTGGTGTCTGGGCGGGTGAATGAGTACATGGGTTTGTTGGACGTATAAGCGTACAAAGATCAAACAACCTGTGATTTACAACCACCTCTCTTTTGAATGAATCTCACTAGACCAACAACATTCAGTCAATCCACAATGGATCATCCTATAACAGAAAGACCGGCTCAAAACTATTTGTTTATTCCCTATTTTCGAACACATGGCAACGCCAACTTATTACAAAGAAGTAATCAATGCTTTGTAATGACTGAGTGAACAGATTTGCCCAGATCAAAAGACTGTATAACTCCTAACTATCAGAATTTGTTCCTATTTTTCGAACACACGGCAACGCCCAACTTATTACAAAGAAGTAATCAACGCTTTGTAATGACTGGGTGAACCGATTTGCCAAGATCAAAAAACTGTATAACTTGTCAGAATTTGTTTTAATAATCTTTATTCAGGAAACCTGTCCCTTGTAGTACTCAAACAGCAAGTAAATTACTCTCAGCCGCCATGATTAAACATATCTCGGCAGCATTTGATCTAATGACTGACCAAATAGCCCTCATTGTTATTCTCACACCTTAATCGCCTGAAACGAACCGGCGTACTAACCCATGCTACAGTTAGATAAGCTCGATATAATTAAGCAATCACGCCTTTTGTATTAGCTGTTTAACTTCAGTAGCGCACAAGGCGCACAGTGATCTAAAGCAGGTCGTCGGATTTAGTTTGATCTTTTGTGGAGAGACTGAATTAATAGTTAATCAGTAGTCACCATTGCAGTAATTCTCCTATAAATATGTAAGAATTATCAGTTGCCATTAGACCAGTTTTTTTCGCTGCATGACGAAGACCATTACGTCGAAAGCGCTCCAGCAACTGACAGTTTAAGCTTTAATTTTATATATATATAATAATCTGTATTAATTGTTCTTATTTTTCAGGCTCTAAATTGTTTCACAACACATATCGCTCTAGTTAATATTTGGAATTTAACTTTTTTGAACTTTTCTGACTAAATTTGACATAAATCTGTAGAAATTTGATTACGTTCTAAAATGGCCAAGAATTTCAATGGCCCAGTAGGTAAAGGACGCAAATCTGGCAACCCAGCGTCCATACTTTTCTTCAACCAAAAGTGCTCCTAACCAGTCTGTTCAGGCCTTTCAGAGACTGGTTAAGATGTACTTCCATGTGTTGCAATGCTTGCATCACTATGGTCTTTTACGAGAGCATTTGGCATCAGACTCTCTCCCGAAATCTCTCAGCATGAAAATGGAGGAGATGAACTCGTTTTTCTGCCCTGCCTTACGAGATGACGAATTTTTGAAATCGACCAGCATGATAAACCAAATTTGGGCTCATAGCTGCTTAGAAAATTTAATCAAACATTATCGAAGCAAATTGGACAAATTAAAGGCAGAGGTAAAAGTGGCCGAATCTAATGTAATTCTTGATCTAGACAGAGCCAAAGGCATAGCATTGAAATGGGGTAGGCAAAATTTTGGAAATAAATTGGCCACAATGACAATCACAAATTTTTGGAAATTTTTGGCAGAAATAGCTAGTGATAAGCAAAATAGAGTGATGTCTCTACCAACACCGGCGGCCACACCGAGTACAGGTTCAGGTTATCATTCAACAATGACTAACAAACGACAACGGTCACCAACCACCTTCACACCCTCGCCTACCACTTCCAAGCGGACGAATCTGTATACATCACCAACACCAGCACCTGGTGTTGATGATGTAACAGAGTCATGGCCGCCTCTCCCAAAGACAAATTCTCCTCCTGTGCGCCGTTGTCGGGTTGTTACTCATTGTTCCCCCAATCTACCACCTAGCAACTCTTCCCCATCTCTTCCACTATCTTCTCCTCGCCACCTTCTGACTCGCTCTTCTCCTCTTCCTCCTTCTCCTCTCTCAATCCCGCCTCCTCCTCTTCCTCCTCAAACTTCTTCTCTTCATGCATCTCCTCTCTCAATCCCGCCTCTTCCTCCTCAAACTTCTTCTCTTTATACATCTCCTCTCTCAATCCCGCCTCTTGCTCCTCATACTCAATCTTCTCCTCTTGCATCTCCTCTCTCCATCCCTCCTCCTCTTCCTCCTACGCTTCATCTCTCTTCTCCTCACGCACCTTCATCTGCTCCTCTTCTTCTGTCTCCACCTCCTCTCCCTCCTATGGAGAATAATAGTAACCTGTCTGACAGGAAGTTTGCTAAGTACCCGTCATCAATCGCATAGCAAGGGCCTGCTGGAGGATCCCCAGAATCACCAAAAAGATTCTGATGATAGGGTCCTCCTAATCTAGCCCCGAATTGATTTAGCATGTCCATCCCTGACATCCAGGTTGAGTGCTATCCTGGTGCCGCATTATCACATTTTCAGAACAATGGCTATGCGACAACCAGGATGGCCCTAGCCCGGAGAAGATCATCTTGAATATTGGCATCAACTCCAAAAATGAGCATCCAACCAAAGCCTCAAGCCATTTACGGTTCATGGCTCGTGAATTTAAGAATAGCTTCCCCTAATGCGGAGTTTGCACTTTGCTGAGATTAACTTCTCTGATAGCTTGTCAGACAGGCAAAGGTACTGTCTCAAGCGTATCAACGAATCAGCAAAGTCCAACTGCCACGTTGATAAGGTCATCCCCAAAATTTCTGATGCCAATTTTCATGTTGAGAAGGATAGAATCCATTGGACGAAAGAAACAGCTAATTGTATTTATAACCATTGGTTGACGGTACTTAGTTTAAACTAAATGTGGGTCAACGCAATAGCTCCCCTAACATAGGGTTAGGAACAAACCTTGTCAATTTAGCAGCTGACTATGATCTCTCACCATCTGAAAAATCAATTCTCGATCGTGGGCTTACTTTTGTACCAACTCCAAAACCAAAAACAGGATTAGATTTGCTCTTTTAGACACAGGTCTTATTGAAGTAGCTAATTTTGGTCATTCAGTAAAAAATAGCCCATCATTTTCGAAATTTAAATGGAGAGTCAAAAACCATTCACTGGAAAATCTGGTTGGGGAACCCTCCCGATAAGCTAGTTGATGACAATATTAAAGCAACCATAAAAACGGTTGCTGTGTATATGCCAGATCATTGCCAGTTACAAATAATAAGCAAAACCTTTCATTTCTCGAACGACAGGCCATCAACAAATTACGTAGAAATCAGAATATATTATAAAACCAGCCGATAAAGGTTCAGCAACTGTGATTATGGCTCTAGAGAAAAACTACATCCGCGAGGCCGAAAGGCAGTTAACTAACACCAGGCATTACAGAAAACTTGATAATTTAATTTGGCCTCAGAACCGACAAGATTTCATTGAAATACATTAATTCATTGCATACAGATAAGTACATCGATAAGAAACAGCTAAAGTATCTGCTAGGTAGAAATAATCCACAAAATTCGGACATTTTATATCTTGCCTAAAATCCATAAACCTATCAGCACCTGGTTAGATCCATTGACCCGAGCCCTGGACGACCCATCATTTCGGACTGTGGGCAGTGAGTCTTATGGCATTTCAGAATATAATTGATTACTATTTAAAGCCCATTGCTAATAGACACAAGAGCTTTCTCTCAAGAACACAGAACACTTTCTTTCAAAGCTATCCAAATTGTCAGTTCCGAAAGATGCATATTTAGTCACATTAGACATAGATGCTATGTATACCATATAGATATTGATGCCTGGAGTCAATGCTATTAAGAATTCTTTTGTCAAATTCCTGATCCTGATCCACGACCAGACACGGAAATTCTAAAATTACTAGAGCTAAGTCTTAAAGGAAACGATTTCCAATTTAATGGTGAAAATTACCTTCAAATCTGTGGATGCGCAATGGGTAAACGATTCAGCCCCAAATTTTGCCACGATTTATGTTGCGGAGTGGGAAGAGGAAGGCACTGAACAAATCAACCAAAAGCCTCTTCTTTTACCTCAGATATCTAGATGACATCTTCATAGTTTGGCACACATTCAGAAGAAGACTTTTGGGAATTTTTTCGCATTTTAAATAACCAAGATTCGAATATCAAGCTAAAAGCTACTATTAGTGCAACATCTGTTGACTTTTTAGATGTCACGATCTATAAGGGTCCTCAATTTGATTCCTCTGGAAAATTAGAATATAAAGTATTCTTTAAGCCAACAGACTCACATCAGCTGCTTCACAAAAAATCATTTCATCCTCCACACACATTTAAAGGTTTGATCAAATCGCAAATCATAAGATTTTTTCGAAACTCTAGCAAACAGGCAAAATCTGAACTAGTGCATGCTCTACTCTGTTTGATGCTTTGAAAGCACGAGGCTATTCAGCCCGTTTTTCTTCGAAAAATTAAAGCAGACACCATCAATGAGCTTGAAAATCTAAAACCTCATAGCGGACCCGAGTTTGAGCCTGTCCAAATTAAACACAATAAACCAATCATGTGCGATGGGATCAGTTCTAAATTGCGACGAAAAATAGATTGCAAAGTAAACAACTATATTGTAAACCAACAAACATTCCTGAGCCTTTCAAACTAAAAATGAATATCATATCCGAACTAATATGCATTTGTGATTCTGAGAATGTAGTTTATTTGATCAATTGTGCCCTTTGCCAGAAACAGTATGTTGGTGAAACAAAAAAATGCATTTAGAGTGCGTGCTAGACGCCACGTTTCTGATATTAACACCTTCAGCAGATACGCC
>CM067364.1:24649623-24759623 GCA_034401795.1 Chaetoderma sp. LZ-2023a
TAATCGTGATCATCTTTGTCATCATGATTGTCTTGGTAGTCGTCGTCATCATCATCATAATGGCTGCAAATTATTAGATTGTCATACAAAAATACTAAACTAATATTTCTAAAACGGTATTTATTTTAAACATGCATACATGTTTAAGCTGCTTATGGAAATAAGTTAACATAGAACGCATCTTGCGTTATCATAGTGAAGAGCCAAGACCATTGGACCATTCTAATTTTAGCCATGTCAATTCCATCTCTAGCTAAGCTCCACCCACACCACGCTGGTGTCGGGCTTGGTAGATCCTTGAACTCCCTGACTATCTATTTATGGCAGCATCAGCACCCAGCCAAATTAGTTTCAAAATATTAAACAGCATGTTTATTAAATAGCAAAAACATACAATTCGTACGTGTCAGACTATTAAGCTATCGGTCTATTAAGCGTTCAAGGCTCTATCGCGTCATTCATGACGTCATGAGTATGACGTCATCCTACACGTCACTTAGGAAATTTTGACTTCATATGACCGATGGTTAAACTTGGAAAGGTCGATTTATACAGGAGTTCACATCAGATCTGTCACTCAAAGTATCCCATGTGTTTGAAAGGTTTGTTTACGGAAAACGATGAGACAAGATATACAATTGACAGATGTCATCAACATCAGTATCTAATAATTTATAGCTGATGGCCTACGGATCTTTGTGTTCGGATATCATAATCTATGACTCCATAATAATCTATGGTCTTAACCAAATCTCAAAATATATGAGTCACTATGCCTCTTTAGCGGTGATATGGTTAGTCCAAATATATGAGATTCAGTGTCCTCTTGCCATGGTTATGGTTAGTCTCAAAATGTATGAGTCACGTTGTCCCCCTACCGGGGTTATGATGACTGTCAAATCATGGGAGTCACTATGCCCCCTCCATCTTGGTTATGGCGCGGGACATAGAACACCGGATGTGCTCTGTCTCTCACTCAGACCTTCTAATATGACACACGCTTAGTATTCTAATTATCACACGATTGAATATCTCTATACAAGAGCCGTGAACTATATAGAGTATCTGGAGCCGACGGCACGTGTTCGACATTTCATAGTAACGGGTCCAGAACATGAAATGCTATATTCCTAAGTATATTTTGCTGGCTATGGCTCGTCCGACCAGTATACGATAGCTGACTGTCAGTACTGCAATACTGACAATGGCCGCTCTACGTGGATGGCTATAAAAGAACTAAGTAAACATAGCAAAATGTGTGCCATTCTCCTGAGACTGATTCCGTGTTCTCAATAATTACCGTGCTCATGTCTCAACCGGGAGTCAAATCTTAACAGCATTCTCTGGATTTATGATATCATCGCTCTCTGAAAACATCGTGAGCAATGCCAGTTTAGTCCATATAAGCTGTGGTCTTATTCTCTCAGGTACATTTACCTGTCTCAAACCGTAAAAGGTGTTCGCTTACTAACTGCTTGAGACAGTGCCACTTGAACTGACCATCAAATGTAGCCATTTATTAACTGGTCAATATCTTTGCCACATGCACAAAACCCGCCCCTCACCTGTAGAGAACGTCTTCCCCTGATCGCTGGGCAGACATATCAGTGGTTGAAGGTATACCACCAAGGCCAGAGAAACGTGCTCATGCTTGTCATCTTATGCAGGTGATGGTCCACTCGGACTTCTAGTGCACCAACAGTTCAGCCATCAAATCAATGTTCTATGATCATATTACACGTCTATTACATGTACATATTATTCCGCTACGTCCACAAAAATTAACAAGAGGCTCAAGGGCCTGTGACGCTCACCTGGACCATTAGCATTTGAAGAATTTGCATTTAAATACACATGAATCGTTACTAGATTGAAAAAAAAATTTCACGTGAAAAATCTACCAATCAAAATTCTGAATGGAAATTCTGCCGTCTATGATCATAGAATCAATTTTGCCAAGTTTGGTTAAAATTGCTCAAAGTAGTAAGGAGAAGCAATTTGACCATTTCCGGTAAATTTGTAACTAGAGCCTACCACCACAGAATCCATTAGTGAGATTTCGTTGAAATATGTCAAGCAGCTAAGGAAGAGCAGCAATTTGACAATTTCTGGTACATTCTTCATAAAATGTCATGGAAGTTCTAGAGCCTATGGCCATAGGATCCTTTCAGCCTAATTTGGTTTAAACCTGTCAAGATGGTAAGGAGAAGCAATTTGACAATTTCCAGTACATTTAAAATAAAATCTAAGATTTTCAACCAAAAAATTGAAGAATCAAAATTCCGAATGGAAGTTCTGGAGCCCAGACAATAGGGCCGTTTCAGCCAAATTTGTTTGAAATCGCTCAGAATGTTAAGGAGAAGCAATTTGACAATTTCCGGTACATTTTTCATAAAATCTCAGATTTTCACCCAAAAACTCATTGAATCAAAATTCCGAATGGAAATTCTGGAGCCAATCACCACAGGATCCTTTCAGCCAAAGTTGGTTGAAATCGCTGAGAATGGTAAGGAGAAGCGATTTAACAATTTCCAGTACATTTTTCATAAAATCTAAATTCTTCACCCAAAAAATTCATGAATCAAAATTCCGAATGGAGGTTCTGGAGCCTACGATTATAGGGCCCTTCCAGCCAAATTTGGTTGAAATCGACCGAGTGGTTAATGAGTAGTGTTTTAAAGCAAAAGTTGATGGACGGACGGACGGACGATGGACGGATGGATGATGGACGGTCGCCATGGCATAAACTCACATGGCCCTTCGGAACCTGTCGGGAAAGCTTCATCAAAATCTGACCAGCCATTGTTGCCAAAGCTGTGTTGTAACGATGATGATTGCATCCCTGCCATGGATTGAACCAGTTGGTAAAGTTTTATCAAAATCGGATGAGCCATTGTTGAGTAATAAGAATAATGAAAAACCTTAATGCAAATATCATCCAAAATATTCCACACCATGAAAAATATATGAAAAACTCCCCCACCCCAAAAAATAATCTGGTTAATAATGAGGATTGCATCCCTGCATATGATGGAACCAGACAGTAGAGTTTCATCAAAATCTGACCCACTGTTGACTAATATGGTTAATGCAAAACCGTAATGCAAATGACACACATCCGACAACATGGACGTCGGAAAAGGTACACCCTGGACACGAATTTTCTATGGTGTTCAGTGAACCTTGAAAAAGAGCTGGCCCACTCTTAATATATACCATACCATTGGTCTATAGTGCATACACACAATAAATTGAGTTACTGTATAAGAGAAATTCTTTAAATTAGAACCCAGTTAAAAATTTTCTATGATGGTCAATGAACTGTGAAAAGTAGGTCACACTGACATACTTTTGAGACAGGACATACCTTTAGCCAACAATGTATCCATACCCCCAGTTTCTTTACTGTATATGAGATGACAACATCTACTGCATGAATAATTTACTATCGATTGCAATGAAAATATTGACATTTGACCTATATTATCCAGAAAATAAGACAGATTGACGTAATTTTACAGGGGTTGTAGAATATAGCCAAAGGATGCTAATAGTCATCAGCTTTTATGTAAACAAGCAGATTTGCAAAACCACAAAATAGAATGATGTTTTGTTGCATTAGCCTCGACTCTAGCAAAACCTACCAAGTTAGAAGTATGTATGATTAATGTATTCTGCGGCTGTAGTAGTAGAAATATCCTACAGCTGCAATCAGTCCTTCTTCACTTTTGCCCACTTTGTCTTGTCCTCAGCCGTAATCCTTAGCTTCCTCAGGTCCATTCTTGACTTGAGTGTACCGAGTCCTGCTTTCTTGAGGTGACCTCGCAGCACGCTTAGCAGATTTATACAATGACGTTCTCTAATGGCGTTGTATTTGCCGGCTCCGAGTAGGGCGAATTCCAAGACTCTCTGTGCTGGTGTCTCTTCTGGCATCCGTAGAACATGGCCAAACATGGACCATATTTGCTGGGCAACTTTTACAGCCAGCGGCGACGTATTGCACATCTTGTGTAGTGCATCATTGGAAATTATGGTGTCTGGCCATCAGTGTCCAGTGATGGGGCGTAGGTGTTTGCGGTCGCAGGCATCGAGTTTGTCTAGAGTTGCGTTTGGAGCTGCCCAGCTGTTACAGTTATACAACATCAAGGATACACATGTTGTATTGTATAAATGGAGCCTTTTAATCATGGGAATTTTTTATTTACGACTCTATAGCGATCCATCCAGAAAGATTGGAAATGTATGTTCCCCATGATGCAGCATGCAGCAATGTCAGCAGTACTGCAAAGCAGTGAGCTCAGGATTCTACCTTTCCTCCATGGTTCGCCGGCAGGAAGTGGATCGTCATTTTCTTTAGTTTCATGCTTTGTAGATAGGTATGTGTGGGTGAACACTGTTTTGGATTCATTCATAAAGAGATTCTCAATTTTTAGTTTTCTTGCAGCTATTAGGAGAAGCTCGTCAAGAGGTTTCATTTCCTCGTCTATGAAGTCCACATCATCAACATATTCCATCTCTAGCAGCATTCCCAGTATTGACATGGGGGGGGGGGGGGCTTGGTCTTGTGGAACTTTCCCGCACAGATTTCAATGCGACAGCAAGGTAGCAGGTGAAAAGCACTGGAAGCAGACCACCTCCCTGGTGGGGAACCGATTGATGTCTCAAACTCGAATCCATACCTTCCAGAAGGACTGGAAAGATAAGTTCCCCATGACGCAGCGTGAACAAATGTCAGCAGTACTGCAAAAGCAGTGAGCCAAGGATTTTACTTTTCCTCCATGGTTCGCCGCCACGAATTGGGTCATCATTTTCATCATTCTATTCATCATTATAGTTTCATGCTTTGACGATAGGTATATGTGGCTGAACTCTGTTTTGGATTCATTCATAGAGATTCTCAATTTTTAGGCTGCTTGTAGCTATTGGGAGAAGTTCGTCAAGGGGTTTCTTTTCCTCGTCTATGAAGTTCAAATCGTCGGCATATTCGATCTCTAGCAGCATGCCCAGTATTGACACTGGAGGGTATGGTCTTGTGGAACTTTCCTGCACAGATTTCAATGCGGCAGCAAAGTAGCAGGTGAAAAGTACTGGAGATAGACCATCTCCCTTTCGGGAGCTGATTGATGTCTCAAACTCTACAGACTTCACTGACTTGACTCGTACTCACAGCTTGGTGTCTGCAAGCAAAAGTCTCACTAGTCGTAGCTCATCTTCATTGCACCTGGCCTGGGGTAGTACATCTAGGATCTTTGAGCATTTAATTGTGTCGAAGGCTCATGACATGTCAATGCCCATTTTGTGGAAGTCCCAGTGTTTGGACCTGACTACCGACACAAGCATGCATTGAGCCCAGCTGCGTCCACGTTTGAAGCCACTTTGACATGATCCGGTGAAGTAATCGATCTTGTCTCGGATGCGGCATAGAGTAACATTGGATAGTATTTTCCATATGCTGTTGAGGAGCACAATGGGCGCCAGATTGGCTGGGGGCCCAGGTGGCTTCTTGGGCTTGGGTAGTGCGATAACGGTGTCTTGACCTACTGCGTCGATGGGAAGGTGGTGCATAAAATCTGAATTGATTAGGTGCCTGATCAGTTTTGTGATAATGTCATTTGGATATTTGAATAGTTCATTGCTCATGCCACCAGGCCCAGATGCGCTTCCATTTTTAAGGTTTTAAGTGCCTTCTCATCTTCTGCTGTTTAAATTGGTGTTAGTAATGGCCTGGGGTCTCCTGAGAACGGGTGAAAGGGCTCATCATCGTTGTCAGTGAACTGTTCCTTGAACCATTCTCGGATCTCCTCACCTTTTCCCTGCTCAGTCCCGATAAAGTGTCCTTCAGAGTTGTGCACAGTGAGTGGTGGTGTGTAGTCAGCAACTGTCAGGGCTTGGGCTGCCCGAAACATTTTGTAACAGTCATCCGTGGCAGTGATCTCATCTCGTCTGCCTGTTGAATAGCAAGATCTTTTAAGCATTCGCTAATGTGGGGCAGAATAATATTGCGCTCCCGGCGTAGTTTGGTGTGGTCTTCACTTTGGCCACTTTGATAGATGCGCAGCCATAATGCTTTCTGCTCTGCTGACAGTTTTACTACTAAAGGGTCGTCAGTGTACCTAGTTTGGTTGTTTTAAAGAACACATATGGGACTGGTAGCAGATGATTTCATAGATTTCAGTATTTTGGTTAGGGCTTCGTTTGGATCGGAGCTGAAATCGATGTTAGCTATCTGCTCCCCGAGGGATTTTTTGTATGACACTTGAGTGTTAGTGTTGCTGATGAGCTTGGGTAGTTTGTGGGTGACTCTACCCTCTTGCCTGGAATGATGTTCATATATTAGGTAGAGATCGTTCATCTGAAGGCGTGAATGACCAGCTTATGGTAAAAAATGAGGTCTGTGCCTCCAAATGAACGAGTGTTCCAGAGTAAGGGTTTTGCTTCTATCTTGCATAGTATGAAGTCTATTTGGTTGAAGATAGCCTTTGGGGCTTTGCGATCAGCAATGTGTCCAGTCCATGTTGTCTGGTGACGGCATGGGTGTGTGAAAGCCGTATTTGTGCCAAATATGCCATTGAAACTAAGGAATGCCACCAGTGCATCTCCATTGCTGTTGCCTGTGCCCTCTCCATAGGATCCAATGCATAAGCTAAGTCCTGAACTTGTGTCCGCAATTCCGAGTTTAGCCAGCTTGGAGTTGAAATCTCCACACATGAACAGTTGCCATCCAGCTGGGATTGTAATGGTGGAGCTCAGTTCTGCATAGAAGGAATCTAATATTGCTGGATTCTCTTTGGCTTTTTCGGTAGTTGGGCCGTATGCATTGACAATTCGAAACTTAGTGGTGGTGTGTTTTCACGTCGGTATAGCCAGGTCAACGAATGCACTACGATCACTGACGTATCCAAAACTAATGACATGATCCAAGACCCTTGGTCCGATTACGAAGCCTAAGCCCTGGTATGTGGCCTGTTTTTGCTCCACGAGTCTACTAACGACAAGCTTCAAAATGATACGTGACATGACCACATTTGATAAATTTATTTTCTGCCCACCGTTTCCCCCACCCCTGCCCCTGGGACTGATATCAAAATTCCAATGTGTCATGCACATCCCTGGCCATATATGTAATCATATATTTATGGCCATATGTGCAATCATATATTTCTATGTGAAATGGTCTAGGAGGAGTTGTGTTACACTCGATTGGTGCCAACTTTTGACCGTGCCCCCTACCCTCAGTTTGACCCAAGATCAAAATAATTCCTTGTACTGTAGTCTACTCATAATTGGCTGCAAAATGATGTGACATGACCACCTTTGGGAAAATTTTATTTTTTACTTCACCTTTCCCATCACTGGGGTCATACCAAAATTCCACAAGAGCTATCAGAAGATAGCAAATAGCTTACCTGTACTGTATATTAATTGTACATCACAGGATATGATGGACCACAGGAGTCTCAATTTGAAATTTGACAATCAACATACGAATTCAAAGCACCTGTGTACTACCCATCGGCCAAGCATAGCTTGGAGACTGAAGCATAAAGCCTATCTGCCCAGGAGTAAGGTGAAGTCATTTAATGACACCTGGCAAATGGCCCAAACATAAGCAAAGTTCATAGTCTGAAAAAAGAAGAAACATTAAAAAAAACAATCAGCATAATACATATTTAGATGTGAAATGGTCTAGGAGGAGTTGCATGACAATCGATTTCTGCCCACTTTTGACTCAGCCCCCTACCATCACATTGACCCAAGATCAAAATAATTCATTGTTTTGTTGTCTACTCATCATTGCCTTGAACATGATATGTGACATGACCACCTTTGGATAAATTTAATTTTTTACCCACAATTCCCACACCCTGGAGGGTCATGACAAACTTTTCAAAAGTGCCATACACATCCCTGGCATATGTGTAAGCATACCGAAAGTTTCGAGTTTCTATGGGAAATGGTCTAGGAGGAGTTGCGTTACAATCGATTGGTGCCCACTTTTGACCCCGCCCCTACCCTCAGTTTGACCAAAGATCAAAATAATTCCCTGTACTGTAGTCTACTCATCATTGGCTTGAAAATGATATGCGACATGACAAGCTTTGGAAACATTTTATTTACCTCACATTTCCATCACCATGGGGTCATACCAAAATTGCAAAAGTGTCCTGCGAATCACTGGCCAGATATGCAATCATCCCCAAAGTTTCAGGTTTCTATCTGAAATGGTCTAGGAGGAGTTGCATTACAATTGATTTGTTCCCACTTTTGAAATTTTGACCCCGTCCCTACCCTCAATTTGACCAAAGATCAAAATAATTCCCTGTACTGTAGTCTACTCGTCATTGGCTTGAAAATGATATGCGACATGACAAGCTGTGGAAACATTTTATTTGTTACCCCTGATTTCCCACGCCCTGGGCCGTACCCCTGGGGGCATACGAAGATTTCAAAAGTGTCATGCAAATCACTGGTCAGATGTGCAATCATCTCCAAAGTATCAAGTTTCTATCTGAAATAGTCTAGCAGGAGTTGCATTACAATTGATTGGTGCCCACTTTTGAAATTTTGACCCCGCCCCCTACCCTCAGTTTGCCACAAGATCAATTCCTGGGGTCATGCCAAAATTCCAAAAGTGTCATGTATGAAAGCTATATAAAATCGACATTATTAGATTGACACTTTGTCCACTGATGCCTAAATATTTAAGATATTATTGTGTGCTCTGACATCTATATTGTTGAATTTTTTGTAATGTGTTTGACTGAAAGTCAAATTGTTTTTAAAGAAACAACTCAGTCTACCAAACCATGTTGCTAAATAAACTTGGATATTCAGCTACAAAGAACAGGAGTGTGAAATCTAAACTTGTCACCATAAATTTGCTCGACGGCGGAAACTGTAACAGATCTAACCTGTCTATTAAGGAAGACATCTGAAATTAGGCCTTTGCTATATATGATGTAGTAATTTCGGAAGTTCATATCTCGGCCGTTTATCGACGGATTATCTTCTAATTTTCAAACGCTTGTTCATCTATGGCCACGCTGATATGACAAAGGTCATATCATTCCTGGATGCATGATCCAAAAGAAGCCGCTAGAAGAGGAATAGTAATAATAATAATAATAATAAAGGAGAATAATCAGAACAATTTCTAGAAGGATTCCAAGTAAAAGTTAGCATTCTGCAGTATAAAGGTTAATACAAATCTATTCTTTTACCAGTAGAAGGGTTAACAGGCAGAACAACTTTCAGTCAAATTGTTTTGAAAAATAGTCAGCAGGTATCCTTAGCATCTACAATAAGTGCAAGTTTTATATTGGCATTCATATGGTCATGGGTTAATCAGCTCCGTGGTCAACTGCTATTAATTGACAATTAAATCCTTATCACATTAATCTGTTTTCCTGCTCACTTGTGAAATTCCGTTCCTAGAACTGCCTTAGATAATATTTCTTGTCTTTCAGGTCAGTCACCTAGGTGGCTTGGGAGAATATCTATACACAGACACAAAACTGGTCACAAAAATCATGTAGATGATTGGCCATTCAGCAGTAAATAGGTAAATCCGGGATTGACCATACAGCCATAAACAGGTCTAGAAGTGCATGACAATTTTTTATCTTTCCAATATGCTCAATGGAAACTGGAAATTAGTACAAAATCAATCAAGTAAGAGCTAACATTCTGCAGTATACGGGTAAATCCAACTGTAATATTTCCCCAGTAGAAGGGTTAATAGGCAGGAATAAAAATATTCTGTGGGTATCCTTAGCATCTACAATAAGTGTATAGGTTTATATTGGCATTCATAGGTTCATGGGTTAATCGGCCCCATGGTCAACTGGTATTAAATGACAATTAAATCCCTATCACATTTATCTGCTTGCCTAGAGCATTTACTGTAGCAAATCAAGTTTATTACCCCGTGGTAAACAGATATGAAATGGCAATTAAATGTCACATTAAATCATTTGTATTAGAGCCTCCACAAAATTGTTTGCTGCTACATAATAAAGAGGAAATTAAGATCTAAATATCTTGGCTGTTTACTGATGAATGTGGTTTATTTTCTCAGCCCCTCTGTGGACACTAAATCTGGTAACATGGAACCAGTTTGATTGCTCTAGACCCAGTGCTTCGGGAGAACCACCCAGCAGAAAAGTGGATAAATATTCCAAGATGGCTTCCAAACCAAGCATCGCTCATTTTGAAAGGTAACAAATTCGAAATCAGGGTACCAAATAACATATGCACAGCAATTTTCGGTATCAAAATCCATCAAATACAAAAAGTTCAAAATGGCCGTGGAGATGTGCAAATCTGCTTGTTCCGGTGCCGCCATGTTTGTTTAAAACGAACTTTTTATGAACAATCTTCAATCGCCCACATAGACTAATCATATACTCCGAAGTTCAACTTGATCACACCAGTACTTCCAGAGGAGAAGATTATTTTGTGTTTTATGATGTCATCTAGATCAATCATGTTCCTTTTTGCAATTTTCATCCTAGTGCCTAAGTAGACCAGAGATCCTGAGTTTTGGGCCAATTGACTTGCTGGTTTCGGAGAAGGATTTTTAAATTCTGGCAAAGCTGGCGTAAGAATCAGAAAAATAAACGGAACAATCACTCTAGTCTTCTAGAGCTTCGCTCTTGGAAGCCTAATAAACGGAAAAATCACTCTAGTCTATCAGAGCTTCGCTCTCGGAAGCCTAAATATAGCTGTAAGCGGCAATGCACCACGGACCGAGTGGCTAGCATCCCGGTCACTACGACGAGAACCTTATTTGAGCCAGCTCTTATAGGTGGCTTAGAGCCTAAATGGCCTCTTAGATTTGATCAAGTTGGATTAATGCTGTCAGTTTTATGGAATTATGTGAGAAGGTTACAGTAGATCTCTTCTTTATCCGACCAGTCTACCCATCATTGAATGTGGATTTGAAAAACAAACAATCGTGTGTCAACAACGGCAGTAAAAACAATATAAATGAAATCGGCCCAGTTCTTCTTGAGAAGAAGACAATTCAATTCTCCAATTGCTTTAGCATTGGCAATTTTTGTGGGAAAACGATCCAAGATGGCCACCAGACAGTTCGTCCGATAGTATTGAAAATGTCAAATTTGTAATCAGAAGACACAAAAACCTATGTAAAACCAAATTCGGCTTCAAATTTCAACAAATTAAAAAATTCAAAATGGCCGCCAGTCATGCTGAAATTTGATTGGTCAATGGCGGCGAGGTTTTTGGACGTATCAATTTCTCTTGAACACACACTAATGTTCCTCAGTTTCTAATTATAGCAGCCAAATTTCGGCCCGATCCATTCAGCGGTTCTGGAGAAGAAGTCGTTTACACGAAAAGCTAAGGCATTCAAGATGGCCACCCACGTTCTCGGCCAATCAAATTTCCTTGAACAAACTTGGTTCAAGCGATGCCCTAGATGATATTTCATGAGTTTTGAATTAATCTACCAAGTGGTTTCGCAGGAGAAGATTTCCGAAATACTACAAAATCCAAAATGGCCACCGGCCTTATAGGCCGTCCCGCATTGTTCATACAAAATCAGATCTCTATTACCTAACGATGCTACCTCCAAAATATAATTGAAATCCACCCAGTGGTTTCCGAGGAGAATGCATTTTAAATTTCCAATTGCTTTACTATGGGGAATTTGGCAGGAAACGAATCCGAGATGGCAGCCAAACCGTCGATTGAACAAATCTAAAATGCCAGATTTCGATTTATCGACCCGACAAACATATATAGGCCCAATTTGGGCATCAAAATTCATTAAATAAAAAATTCAACATGGCCGCCAGAAAGCTTGATGCTGATTGGACATCCATGATTTTCAAGCTCTTAACTTGCCTTGAATAAACTTTATAGGGAGCCGCTCTCCGCTGCTTTTGACCAAATTTCAGCTCATTCTGTTCAGTGGTTCTGGAGAGGAAGAATTTTTTAAATGCGTGAAAATTTTCTGGAAATCCAAGATGGCCGCCAACCTTTCTATAAAATCATACATATTCACACGTAAAAAGTTTTCTCTAATAAGGCCTCTTGCCATGCCAAGCTTGAATTTCATTGGCATTTTACTATTCGCACTATTCGTGAACAAAGTAAAGCAAGGAATAATAAAAAAAAATTAAATAAAAATTAAACAGAACGAAAACAATTGGCCCCTTAATAAATGGAACAATCACTCTAGTCTTCCAGAGCTTCGCTATCGGAAGCCTAATAATAATAAATTGAACAATCAGTCTAGTCTTCCAGAGCTTCGCTCTTGGAAGCCTAATAATAAAAATAATAACTAGAGGTTAGAGGACTAAACCTCGTGGGTTCCACGAAAATGTTTCTGATCAAAGGTGCCATTGGATGGTAAAAGGAATGTCACTGTGAACTATTTTAAATATCTGTTGAACAAAATAAAAAAAGACGACAGCCATCAAAATTCTCAAACATGAACATAAACCATCAAAATGATAAAAAAACAAACCCAGAAATTGACAAAAACCACAGAATAAAGGTCAAAATCAGTCAAAGAGGACCAAGAATTGCCAAAATTTATGAAAAATGGTCAAAACGCATTAAAATGGAAGAAATTACCAAAAACGACAGAAATGGTAAAATTTCGTACAAATCGGTCAGAAAGGATCAAAATGGTAAAAATCAATAAAAATGATGAAAACGGGAAAAAATTTTCTAAATCTTTTATAAAGGGACCAAAATGGTAAAAGACTATGAAAAAAAATAACCAAAGTAGTAAAAAATTGCAAAAATCGGTCAAAAAGGACCAAAATAGTTAAATCAATAAAAAAATTATCCAAAGGACCCAAAAATGGTAAAGATTATCAAACACGGACAAAAACCACCAGATATAATAAAAATTCTCGAAAATGAAAAACAATGTCAAAAACAGCAGAAAAATTGGCGAAAATCAGTCAACAAGGACCCAGAATTGTCAAACTGAAGAAAAATGGTCAAAAGCATCAGAAACGGAAAAAATTACCAATAATGACAGAAATGGGAAAAATTGTCAAACTCGCTCAAAAAGGTCCAAAATTGGCCAACAACAATAAGAAATGGCCAAAACCCTAAAAATAGTCAAAGTGATAAAAATGACAAAAAGTGATGAAAATCGAAAAAATTGTCAAAAAAGCAGAAAAGTGACGAAAATCATTAAAAAAAAAAGGCCAAGAATTGTCAAAAATGATGAAAAGTGGTCAAAAAGCATAAAAAATGGGAAAAGAATTACCAAAAACGAGTCAGGGACCAAATGGTAAAAACTATTAAAAAAAATTCCAAAATTGTCACAAATTGCAAAAATCAGTCAAATAGGACCAAAATAACTTAAACAATAAAGAATGACCGAGAAAGACAAAAAATTAAAAAAATTATCAAACATGGACAGGAACCATCAAAAATAATAAAAATTATCGGAAATGAAAAAAAAATTGTGAAAAACAGCAGAAAAATGGCGAAAATCAGTCAAAAAGGACCCAGAATATGACAGAAATGGGAAAAATTGGTCCAAATCGGTAAACAAAGGACCAAAATGGTAAAAAATTATTTTAAAATGACGAAAACGGGAGAAAATCGTCAAAATAGGGAAATTTTTTTCCAAAATTGGCAAAAAATAATAAGAAATGGACAAAAACCCTAACAAAGTAGTCAAAGTGATAAAAATAACCACCCGATGAAGATCAGGCAAGCACAGCTGTCATCAGGAAGACTTAAAAGATCAAGTTTTGTGAAAGAGACAAAAGCACTTCAAAGGAAACACCAAGAGATGTTGCCAGCACAAATAGAAGATCCAAACCACACCCTTGATCCTCCACCCTGGGAAAACAAACTAGAGAGCATAGCTATTCGCACCACAGTACCTCATCTCACAACCAAAAATGAACACAGTGATGTGAGCAAGAAGGCCCTGACCCTAGCCATGCTGGAAGAAATGTACCCTCAGGAGACATGGATAAGGATCTACACAGATGGATCAGCCAAAGATGCAATTAGGAGCGGAGGTGCCGGACTGCACATACAGTATCCAAACGGACAACATGAGTCAGCTGCAATACCGACAGGCAAACACTGCACAAACTACAGAGCTGAAGTCGAAGCACTGGTTCATGCAGCTAATACCATCAGCAGAACAGCAGACCCTATTGCACAGATTGTCTTTTTATCTGATGCCCGCTCCGTCCTTGAGGCTATCACCAAAGGTAAGCTGCCACAACTTGAAGAAGCACTACAAACCATCAAATGCTTTCGGATAGCACTGCAGTGGATCCCCTCACACTGTGGAGTCCAAGGAAATGAGGAAGCAGACAAGATGGCAAATGTGGGTGCAGAAGAGAATCAGACAGAAAACATGGTTACCCATACAGAGATGAAGACTATCATTAAGTCCCTCTATAGAACACCTCAATCAGAAGATGCCTACCATCATCTCTCGAGACCAGAGCAAGTGACCATTTTTCGTCTCAGAACTGGACACAACAGACTAAACCAACACATGTACAGGCGGTTCCACCTTACGACATCGCCCGCTTGTCCTTGTGGAGAAGCAGAACAGACCACAGAGCACATACTTCAATGTTGCAGTACGTATCAGCTGCTGAGAGAAGATCTGGCCTTTGTCAACCTCTATTCTTGAAAAGCTGTATGGGCCTGTGGAAGAACTGCAGAAAACCACAGATTTCATCTTGAGAACGGCTCTCCAAGTGTGATACCAGCGATCGAAAAGAAGAAGAAGAAGAAGATAAAAATGTCAAAAAAAATTTCGGAATTGGCCGAAATCAGTCAAAACCTGTTAAAATTGGTCAAAAGGTCCAAAATTGGCAAGAAATAATAAAAAATGGACACAAACATGAAAAAGTAGTAAGAAATTATCTAAAAACGATGAAACTAATAAAAACAATGGTCAAAATCGGTAAAATTTGAAAGAAATGTTCAAAATCCGTCAAAAATAACCATAAATGGTGTAAAATGATCCAGTAAGGGCAGAAAATACTAATTCAGCAGTAAATGGGTTAATCAAGATTTGCAATTTTACATTAAAAGGGTTAATAGAAGAATTTGGCAGTAAAATGGTTAATTGAGACCTGTAATTCAGCAGTATAAGTGTTAATTGAGACTTGTAATTCAGCAGTAGATAGGTTAATTGACACATGATATTCAGCAGTAAAAGGGTTAATTAAAACTTGTAATTCAGAAGTAAAAGGGTTAATTGAGTACTGTAATTCAGCAGTAAAAGGGTTAATTTAGCTATGTGATTCAGCCGTAAAAGGGTTAATTTAATCTTGTGATTCAGCAGTAAAAGGGTTAATTGACACTTGCTATTCAGCAGTAAAATGGTTAATTGACACTTGTCTCAGCCCTCTATTGATGGATCACCTCGATTCCTTCACACTCATCTGGTGAACTGCATTTAAAAAATGCTGACATTGTGGTTCTGAAGAAGCAGTCGCTGGAAAAGGAATAATAATAATAATAATAATAACTAGAGGTTAAAGGACTAACCTCATGGGTTCAAAGAAAAGGTTTCTGGTCAAAGGTGTCATTGGATGGTAAAAGGAATGTCACTATGAACTATTTTAAATATCTGGTGTTATATCTGGCTGCCCATGTTACATATACAAAATGAAAAAACCCCAAAAACCACAAAAATTATCAAACATGGTCGAAAAACATAAAACTGATAAAAAACAAAAAAAATTGTCCAAAATGGCAGAAAATGGTGAAAATCAGTCAAGAAGGACCCAGAATTGTCAAAATGATGAAAAATTGTCAAAAAGCATCAGAAATGGAAAAAATTGCCAAAAATAACAAAAATTGTAAAAGTTGGTCCAAATTGGTAAAACAAAGGACCAAAATGGCAAAAAACTGTCAAAAATGATGAAAATGGGAAAAATTTGTCAAAAGCAGTCAAAAAAGTCCAAAATTCACCAAAATAACAAGAAATGGGTAAAAAACCCAAAAAGAACTAGTCGACGTGATATAAATGACAAAAATTATCAGAAATGACCGAAATCGGTCAAAACCTGTTAAAATTGATCAAAAAGGTAAAAAAACTGGCCAAGAATAATACAAAACGGAAAGAAAACCCATCACAAAGTAGTAAAAAATTATCAAAAACGATGAAAAAAAAATGGCCAAAATCGCTTAAAATTTGAACAAAGGCCAAGATCCGTCAAAAATGACCAAAAGTTGTGTAAAATGATAAAAAATTATCAAGAAGCATGAAATATGGTATAAAAACAACCAAAAACAATCAAAATTGTCAGAAACCATAAAAAAATTGTCAACAGCAGTAAATGGGTTAGTCAAGATTTACAATTTAGCATTAAAAGGGTTAATAGAGGAATTCAGCAGTAAAATGGTTAATTGAGACTTGTAATTCAGCAGTACAAGTGTTAATTGATGCTTTTAATTCAGCAGTAAGAGGGTTAGTTGAGCCCTGTAATATAGCAGTAAAAGGGTTAATTGACACTTGTTATTCAGCAGTTAAAGAGTTAATTGAGTACTGCAATTCAGCAGTAAAGGAGTTAATTTAGCCTTGTGATCCAGCAGTAAAAGGGTTAATTGAAACTTGCAATTCAGAAGTAAAAGGTGAATTGACTACTATAATTCAGCAGTAAAAGTGTCAATTTAGCCTTGTGAATCAGCAATTAAAGGGTTAATTGACACTTTTTATTTAATAATAAAACCGTTAATTATAACTCGTTATTAAGCAGTAAAAGGGTTAATTTTGACTTGTGATTCAGCAGTAAAAGGGTTAATTGATACTTGATATTCAGCAGTAAAAGGATTAATTGAGACTTGTAATTCACCAGTAAAGGTGTTAATCCAAAGATGTAATTCAATGCGTGGTCATTCAGCAGTAAATGGGTTAATGGGACTGACTTATGACAAAGGATTAATAGAAGTAATCCTTATAATTCAGGAGTAAAAGGATTAATTCTGATGCTTAATCATAATCATGTAGTTCTTGGTAGTACTAAGATGGTCAACAGTCATCAACAGTTAGAAGGCAATTACAACTTCCAGCTAAAAATTAATTCAGTGTAATATATATGCTTGCAATCACCAAGTAAGCATCAAGTTGTCATCATAAATTTACTCAACTACGAAAACTGTGACATATCTGACCTCTCTATTTGCTATATGTTATCTGGTAATTTGGCATGCTCATATCTCAGCCATTTATGGATGGATCGCCTCGATTCTTTCAAACATTCACCTGTGGACATCCCCGCACATGGAGAACTACATTTAAACAATGCTGACGTTGTTGTTCTGAAGAAGAAGCCGGTGGAATAGGAATAATAATAATGATAATAATAATAATAATAATAGTGAATAATAATAACAAGAATCAGTACAATTTCTAAAGGGTTGCTTGGAACCCTAAAAATAACCAGTCATAAAAAATTGCAGAAATCAGTAAAAAAGGACCACAATAGTTAAAACCCAAAATATCCAAAAATGGTAAATAGTAACAAACACAGACAAAACCCACGAGACATAATAAAATTGATTAAAAACGGATATGTCAAAAACAGCAGAAAAATTACGAACATCAGTCAAAAAGGACCCAGAATTGTCAAAATGATGAAAAATTGTCACAAAGCATCAGAAATGGTAAACATGACAAAAAATGACAGAAATTGGAAAAATTGGTCCAAATCGGTCAAAAAGGACCAAAATGGTAAAAAAATAATAAAAATGACAAAAACGGTCAAAAAGGTCCAAAATTGTCAGACAATAATAAGAAATGGATAAAGCCCTAAAAAAAAGTATTCAAAGCGATAAAAACAACCAAAACTATCAGAAATGGCAGAAATCGGTCAAAACAGGTTGAAATTGGTCAAAAAGGTCCAAATTGGCAAAAAATAATCACAAAACCTAAAAAAAATAACCAAAATGGTAACAAATTGCAAAAATCGGTCAAAAAGTACCAAAATAGCTAAAACAATAAAAAATGACCCAAAAAGACAAAAAACGGAAAAAATTATCAAACACGGTCAGAAACCATAAAAAATAATAAAATGAACAGAAATGAATAAAATTGTCAAAAACAGCAGAAAATGGCAAGAATCAGTCAAAAAGGACACAGATTTGTCAAAATGATGGAAAATGGTCAAAAAGCTACAGAAATGGAAAGTATTACCAGAAATGACAGAAATTGGTCCAAATCAATCAAAAAGGACCAAAATGGTAAAAATAATAAAAATTACGAAAACGTGAAATTTTTTTCGAAATTGGTAAAAAAGTCCAAAATTGGCAAAAAATTATCAAAAATGGACAAAAACATAAAAAAGTTATGATGAAACTGATGAAAACAATGACCAAAATGGTGTCGAATGATCACAAATTATCAAGAAGCATAAAAGTGGTACGAAACCTACCAAAAACAGTCAAAATGGTTTTGGAGAAGATCTTTAAAGACATTTCTAAAAATTGACCAAAATCCAAGATGTCGCGAAAATACAATTTCCCATTGCTGGAGTATGGGCGATTTTATGATCCAAGATGGCCGCTAAACCGCTATCCGACAGTCGCGAAAATGGCAAATTTGAAATCACAATATGCACAAACATACATAAAACCAATTTCTGCCTCAAAATCAATCAAATAAATAAATCCAATATGGCCGCCAAACATGCTATAAATTGATAGGCCCATAGTGGCCAGTTTTTTTGATGGATTAACTTCTCTAGAACAAATTTTAATGGCCCTTAGTCCCTAGTCATATATTACAAATTTCCGTCTGATCGCTTCAGCGGTTCTGGGGAAGAAGTTGTTTTTGCGAAAACGAGGTCACCAAAGATGGCCGCTAAACCATTTGGTCAATTAAGTTCCCTTGAACAAACTTGATTGAGCTCTTGCCCTAGATCATATTACATGAGGTCTGAATTGATCCTTCAAACGGCTTTAAAGAAGATTTTTAAAGACATTTCTAAAAATCGGCAGAAATCCAAGATGGCCACCGGCTAAGTTGGCCGATTCACTTCATTTGAACAAAATGAAATCTCTATGCCATAAGGATGCCTCCAGCCAAATATAATTCAAATTGGCCCAGTAGTTCTCGAGAAGAAGACATTTAAAATTTCCCATTGCTTTAGTATGGGAGCTTTTGGCGGGAAAATGATCCAAGATGGCTACCAAACCGTTTAACAAACATTTTCGAAAATTGCAAATTTGAGATCAGAGTACCCGAAAACCTATATAAAACGAATTTCGGCCTCAAAATCCATCAAATAAAAAAAATTCAATATGACTGCCAAACAAACTATACATTGATTGGTCCACCGCGGCCATGTTTTTTGACGAATCAAGTTCTCTTGAACAACCACTAATCGCCCTTAGTTGCTAATTCTATTTAACAAATTTCCGCCTGATCACTTCATTAGTTGTGGGGAAGAAGTCGTTTTTGTGAAAACTGGTCATCCAAGATGGCCGCTGAACCATTTGGTCAATCAAGTTTCCTCGAACAAACTTGATTCAGCTCTTACTCTAGCTCATATTTCGTGAGTTCTGAATCAATTCCTCAACGGTTTGGGAGAAGAAGATTTTTAAGGACATTTCTCAAAATCGGACAAAATCCATAGTGGTCGCCAGCCAAATTGGCCAATCGGGTTTCTTTGAACAATCTTGAATCTCTATGCCTTAAGGATGCTTCATGCCAAATATAATTGAAATCGGCCTAGTGGTTCTCGAGAAGAAGATATTTAGATTTCCTATTGCTTTAGTATCGGAACTTTTGGTGGGAAAACGATCCAAGATAGCCACTAAACCGTTTATCCGACAGTTTCGAAAATTGCAAATTTGAGATCAGAATACCCAAAAACCTACACAAAACCAATTTCGGCATCAAAATCCATCAAATTAAAAAATCCAATAGGGCCACCAGGCATGCTATATTTTGATTGACCCACGGCAGCCAGGTTTTTAGACGGGTCAACTTCTCTTGAACAAACCTTACTGGCCCTTAGACCTTAATTATATCTGCCAAATTTTCTCCTGATCCCTTCAGCTGTTCTGAAGAAGAAGTTATTTTCGCTAAAACTAGGTCTACCAAGGTGGCCACTGAACTCTTTAACCAATTAAGTTCCCTTGAACAAACATGGTTGAATGCTTGCCCTAGGTCATATTTCATGAGATTTCTCTCAATCCCTCAAGCTCGGCTTCATTTGAACAAACTTGGATCCTGCCAAATATAATTGAAATTGGCCCAGCGGTTCTTGAGAAGAAGTCATTTAAAGGAAAAGTTGACAGATGGATGGACGACGGATGACGGACGATGAATGGATGATGGACGGATGACAGACACATGATGCACAGTCGCCACGACATAAGCTCATTTGGCTTTTCAGGCCAGGTGAGCTAAAATGACAAAAAATTCTCAGAAATGGAAGAAATCAGTCAAAACCTGTTAAAATTTGTCAAAAAGGTCGAAAATTGGCAAAGAAATAATCAAAAATGTACAAAAAACATAAAAAAATTCTCAAAATGATGAAACTGATAAAAAAAAAAAAGGCTAAAATCGGTTACAATTTGAAAAATGGTCAAGATCTGTCAAAAATGCCCAAAAATGGTGTAAAATGATAAAAAATTTATCAAGAAGAATAAGAAATGATACAAAAACTACCAAAAACAATCAAAATTGTCTGAAAGGTTTAAAAATTGTCAAAATCCGTAAAAAAAAAAAGGCCAAAACTGGCAAAAAATACTAATTCAGCAGTAAATGGGTTAATAGAGAAATTCAGCAGTAAAAGGGTTGATTGAGTACTGTAATTCAGCAGTAAAAGGGTTAATTTACCATTGTGATTCAGCAGTAAAAGGGCTAATTGACACTTGCTATTCAGAGGTAAACGGGTTAATTGAGACATGTAATTCAGCAGTAAAAGGGTTAATTGAAATTGTAATTCAGAGGTAAAATGGTTAATTAAGTTCTGTAATTCAGCAGTAAAAGGGTTATTTTAGCATTGTGATTCAGCAGTAAAATGGTTAATTGACACTTGCTATTCAGCAGTAAAAGGCTTAATTGAGACCTGTAATTCAGCAGTAAAAGCGTTAATTGAAATTTGTAATTCAGAAGTAAAAGGGCTAATTGAGTACTGTAATTCAGCAGTAAAGGGGTTAATTTAGCATTGTGATTCAGCAGTAGAATGGTTAATTTAGTCTTGTGATTCAGCATTAAAAGGATTAATTGAGACATGTAATTCAGCAGTAAAAGGGTTAATCGAGACATGTAATTCAATGAGTGGTCATTCAGCAGTAAATCTGTCAATGAGGCTGACTTATGCCAAAGGAATAATGGAAATAATCCTTATAACTCAGGAGTAAAGGGTTAATTCTGATGCTTAATCATAATCATGTAGTGCTTGGTCGTACCAAGATGGCCGATAGTCACAGACAGTTAGAAGGCAACAACAACTTCCAGCTAGAAATTAATTCAGTGTAATATATCCGCCTGTAATCACCAAGTAATCATCAAGTTGTCACCATAAATTTACTCGACGGGGGAAACTGTAATATATCTGACCACTCTATTAAGGAACACCTCTATTTGCTATATGTTATCTAGTAATGTGGCGCGCCTTGATTCTTTCAAACCCTCATCTGTGGACATCTCCACACATGGTGCACTACATTTAAAAACCGCTGACATTGTGGTTCTGAAGAAGAAGCCAGTGGAAAAAGGAGTAATAATAGTGAATAATAACAAGAATCAGTACAATTTCTAAAGGGTTCTATGCGGCGCTGCTTGGAACCCTATTAATAGTGAATAATAATAATAAGAATCCGTACAATTTCTAAAGGGTTCCAAGCGGAGCTATGGGCAGTCCTCTTTATCGTTTAATAAGTTTACCCCTCCCCCCCTCCCCACCCCACCCCCTTAAATGGCGGCCGATCCTCAAAATGACCGGATTTGCGAAATTATGAGTAGGTTGACGTCACATTCATAATTGACAGAAATATCCATCATGCACTAGCCTTACGTACCATAGGGAAAACAATCCAAAACATTTTGCTAATCCGCAAACTATTGACAATTCAATTCAATTCAATTTATTGCATAAAAACCATACAGTATGGTGTCTGCATACAGCACATACAATGCACACACATACGCACGCACGCACGCACGCACGCACGCACGCACGCACGCACGTACGCACGCACATACATACGCACGCACGCACGCACGCACGCACGCACGCACGCACGCACGCACGCACGCACGCACGCACGCACGCACGCACACACACACACACACACACACACATACACACACAGACACGCGCACGCACACGCACACCCCCCCCCCCCCACCCACACACCCCCACATACACACACAAACACGCACGCACGCACGCACGCACGCACGCACGCACGTACGCACGCACATACATACGCACGCACGCACGCACGCACGCACGCACGCACGCACGCACGCACGCACGCACGCACGCACGCACGCACGCACGCACGCACGCACGCACGCACGCACACACACACACATACACACACAGACACAGACACGCGCACACGCACACGCACACACCACACCCCACACACCCCCCCCCCCCTCCACACACACACAAAGACACGCACGCACGCACGCACGCTCACACACACACACACACACACACACACACACACACACACACACACATACACACACAGACACGCGCACGCACACGCACACACCCCCCCCCCCCACCCACACACCCCCACATACACACACAAACACGCACGCACGCACGCTCACACACACACACACACACACACACACACACACACACACACACACACACACACACACACACAGGGACACGCGCGCAAGCACGCACGCACACACGCACGCACGCACGCACGCACGCACGCACGCACACACACATATATATATGTATGTAGTTTGTACCATAACTGTAACGCATTTCTCCTCAACCATGACCTAAGCGTTACCTAATTTGCTAGATTCTAGTAGCCGCGTTACTACCTTACTCACAGAAAAAATTGCGCTAATTATGAGTAAATGGAATTTTTTCTATTTGTCAAAATCCATATTTTCGTGTTATCGCAGTAACAGTTAAACCGGAAACTTTGGTTAGACAAATGTTTCGAATACTTATTCTACAGTTGATGTTCCGTGATCTGTGCGGAGGCGAATCCATCATTTCCATGGCTAGAAGTGAGGCCACTTATTCACAATGTGTGCATCATTCTTAAGATGTGAACTTCACATCCATTGCGACATATTTCGACATATTCCCATGACTTACACGTCCACTCCCTGATACTGCATGTTCCTGTGTCGGTACCAACCCTGCGTTACCAGCGCTGCGTTATCTTAGGCCGTGCCCTCAACAGAGACTGAAGTATGACGTTATTCCCGATTAACTCTCTAGTAAGAACACGGCCTTATTGTACACACATGTAATAGTGGGCTCAATTTCTAGCTATTCCCCGCCCATTTCTATCTTAGATCCGCCCACGTGTTGCGATCAATGTATATACTTTGAATACGTAAGTTCTAGACTCCAAATTTCAAGATAAGTATAGAAGTAAGCTGGTGAACAGCGCCCAGTCAAATGACTTTCAATATATTCAACACACTATTTATTAAATAGTACAGACATACAATTCGTATATTTGACGGACTTTTCAATGTTCGTGGCGGGACTAGATACGTCACCATGTATTGTACATGTAACGTAATTGATTATGCCGTCATACACTTGAGTAACAGATCGGATCCCTCCAATCGGTATAGCTTGTATATATGTACCCATTAGGACAGCGACAGCTTTCGATAGGTCTAAGAATAGGTAATTATAAAACTACATAGGACGTTCTCCAATGTTGGAGCTCGCCCACTCCCTGACCTATTGTTAAGAACACTGACAGTACAGCATATATGTCCTAGGCGCGTGCCTAACCAGCACTGTAAGATATAGGTCAGGTGGCAAGCAAATGGAGGATTCGTACGAATTGTATGGCTTTACTTTTTAATAAACATGCTGTTGAATGTTTTGAAACTAATTTGACTGGGTGGTGCCGTTGCCGTGGCTTACCTATATCGCTTTCTGGAATTTGAAACTCATGCAGTTCACGGATCGATCGAAACAAGGCGACGTGTGGAGCTTAGTTAGAGATGGGCGGGGCATAGCTAAATTTGGATTCCTCCATTAATGACGGACAAAGTGTTGTTGTATGAATTGTATTTGCTGATGAATATTTTGAAACTAAGTTGACTGGGCGCTGTTAGTACCACATGTATCAACAGCACCCAGTCAAATTGGTTTCAAAATATATTTACCAGCTTACTTGTTTTATGGAAATTGATAGTTGGTATGTTCGGGAATCGATCGATCCCAACCCAGACGAAGTGTGGGTGGAGCTTAGATAGTGATAGGCGGGTCATAGCTAAAACCTGATTCATCCATTGAGTTTGAGTTGAACATACGAAGAAGATTGTCTATGTGTCTATGTATTTATGGGTACTTACAAACCACAAGTCTACACATAACTCTTTCTCCAATAAGTTCCTCCATCAGATTCGTAAAAACAAACCCAACTAGTGAGTCAACAAGAATACTCAATGAACAGGTGCGAACCACAGGCATAGAGTCTCCCACTACATCCAATTTATAATTATCTGGTTGTCGAGAATAAATTATGTAATAACTAAGAACCCATACCAAAATGTGGCGGGTCGCTATTGGTATAAGACGAGGAGGTGGATAAAACCCCAATGACCTCGTCTGCTTTTTAAAAGGCTCGTGAGAAAGCTGCGAGTATTCAGAGAATGATTTGCTGGCATAGGCATTGGTAGACGTTCGGCCTGGAAAGATATGCCATGTGCCTTTGGTCCATAATTGCACAGGTGTGGCAACAGAATTACACAATCTCAATACATATTGTGCATTCTGATTTCTGTCTGTGTCAAAGTTCAATTCCTCTTCTCCATACCAAACCACTAGATTAATTTGAGAAGAATCCTGTCCAGCATACAGGGGTACTGGCTAATTAAGATCTGCCCCTTGACTAGCGAATGCTAGACTGACCTTTGACTAGTGAATGGGTGCAAGCTGTACGAGAGACCAAACATCGCCCATTGACGCTTCAGAATATACACATTGAGTCTAGCCACCATGTTTGACACCTGACACCGTCGGGTGATCAGATTGTAACTCTGTTAATCACCGATAGACATGTTTTGGACAACCAGCAGGATTCCTTCATGTCAATTTAATCCTTGGCCGGAGAGTCATCTAACAACATTCGTTAGGGCATAAAGCAGACAAGGCGTTCTCAGACAGAGATATAACCGGAAAATCGAAGTAGCATTCATCGAACAGGAAAGTATCTTTAGAAAGAGAGATATCATATGGTTCTGAAAGGAAATGAATGACATTCTAGAACCAGGACAGCATTTTGTTATGTATCATTATTTCTGTGCAGTTGTTGGTTTACAAACAAAAATCCCCTTAATGCTCTGCAGCATTAATTAACGGTTACAGTTAAAGGACGCGCTATATTCTACATTACATCAGAGGCTAAGGTATGTCGATTTTGTTCAGAGCGTGCCTTCATACTGTTTTATGCGCCTGCACCAGTAATCGGACACTTAGTTAGACAAATCTTAAAACTCATTTTTCTCCAAACTTTCTAACCACTGGCCAACTTAATTAATACACATGACCAGCAAAATGTTCGGTGGAGGGTGGGGGGATGTGCAGCTAACCAAAAAGGCTCTAAATTACTTAGGCCTACACTAAGAACCATAACGTTATTTTGGTCAATGTTACCGTGCTGATTCCGAATTTCTCATTGGTACATTGATAAATCTGCTGGAAATTGATAAAAATTTACATTAAATCAGAATTGCTTGATTTTATTGTCAATGCTAAAACAGCTTACACCCATGTTGCTCTTTAATTTGAGATTGCCAATTTAGATTGCTTTTATTTACAGAACTTCATACATACAATTGTTACCGACATACTACCCTTTAAAGGAACCGTTCCCCCAATTTGTAACAATGAAAATGGCACAAGTTACCCTTACTCTTCCAACATAGGCTGGTTAACTACCTTCCTAAACAATTTTCTCCAACATCGAAAGCTGAAGTGAATGAAGTTCTGCAATTATACATAGCGACTAGTAGAAAGCCGGCTCAAGAGCACACACTAGTAACTCATGATATTGCCACATATGAGATTAGCTACGGACACAGGCATGACAACTCAGATGAATATGGAAAGGTCATTCATCGACTTGGTGGTTTTCACATTGAAATCAATTTCCTTAGTACCACAAGTTGCATCATATAGGAATCGTCTTCCTATTTCTGCCAGTAAAACAATTGATGGATCTGGATATTATCAGGCACAGCAGTATAAGAGGGAGTGCTGGTGGGCTGGTAGACGATTTGAAGATGGATGCATTGAAGAAGACAGATATGTAAATCACAAACATGGGCAAGATTATAGAGGATGCCATTCTCGAAAGGCATCTTATAAATGGCATTAACAGGCAGCATGTGGAAGCATTTAATGAAACATGAAGATAAATTCCCACCCACAGATTATGGTTGATGTATATGGAAATGGTCTTGATATATCCATACAGCTTCTTCCTGCAGAAGGAGATGGTAACTGGAGTGAACTTCGCATATGCTTCCTCTCATGGTAAGTGCTGGTCAAACGCGTTCTCCAGCGCATCATTAATCATTGTAGAAAAAGGTTGCAGGCATGGTCATATCGTAGCAAATACTTATGACAGAAACAGAGATACAGGCGTAAGATTGAAAAATGCCAGCGGCTGTGATAGCCAGCGATGCAAACAACTGTCTGCACCGTTCAAATTAAACCCAAATTTCCTGATCAATTACTGATAAGTAATACATTCAAATAAGCAGAGTTCTTAAATCTTGGGACCTTATAGATACTAACTCAACAACTAACACTGTATCTTGCTAGATGTTTTTAATGCCACTGCCTTGACAATTACCATAGCCATTGCAATTCTTGACTTTAGCAAAAACACATAAGAAGACACATGAGTGCTCCTTCATGCAATGTGCATTGGCCAAAATGGAGCAAAAGTTAATAATAACCATGGCTAATGCAACGGCGATTGTTGTCATCAACACATTTTTCTTCAGAAAAGTTGTCGATCCGAGATTAGAAGAACTCCACATAGAGATGAATGAATATTATATCCCAATCGACAGATTGTCCAGAATGCGGAAACAGAGTGAACGCAGAATTGCTCTAGTGCATTCAATGACACGAGTGGGTGCGATTCAAAAAGCGTCCTTTATGGAAAACAGAAAAAGGACAGTTTTGGCCAAATGCAGGTAATTTCTGAAAGACAAATTGGCCTCTCTATGTCTGGACATTAAGAATGAATTATAAGATGAGGTTATAATGCAAGCCCTAGAAGCAGCCAAGGATATGTTTCAGCCAAGGATATGTTTCTCATGGTTTATGGAAATCAGCCAGGTGATTATTCTTCAGCAAACCAGCTTCAACCAAACGCCTATGGTCGTCTGACCCGACGTTACTTGGCACATACAGATGATGCATACAGACAGCATGTCTTGAGAGCTGTATTGTAGACAGCAGTGTGGGCAAGAGCGGACTAATGAAAAACAGTGCAAGAAAGTGTGTTAGGCAGGGCGTCATAGATGTAGAGACAATGTTGAGAGCTACAGCATACCTTGCTAATTTGGAAAGATGTCGACATAGTCTAGCTTAGCTTTGAACACTGAGGAATTTTCTGCTGATTGGCTGGACACTGATCTGGATTCCCTAAAAGAAGGCTCATCGACATAATACTGCATAATTATGTCGTTCCAACAGGTCAAATTTGTGACCCACCTATGTTCTGCTATGCACATTGAAATACTGATGTTTAATATCTAGTCTTGGTTCGGAAATCCTTTTCAAGTTAGAACAGTTTAAAATACTGACAAACAAATATAAACAAGCAATTTATTTTGACACTAATTATATTTTATAGCAAGTGTCATCTTTGAGAATGGGGTATGTCCCTTTAATTATTGGCATGTTCTCAATACACTGGGCCATCCTTACATAATATTTTATAAACAAGCATAAATTTTCTCTCAATTATTCTGATTTTAATGTGCAAGATAAAACAAATAACATCATGAGGAAGCTGGCAGGAACAAAGTGGGGTGCCAATGAAAGGATCCTCAAGACCATCTACCTAGGTGCCGTACGACCACACCTTGAGTATGGATCCAGCTCATGGATGACAACAGCTAAATCTCATCAACAGAATCTCGACAGAGTACAAAACCAGGCACTGCGCATCATCACTGGTGGAATGAGATCAACACCAATAGAAAAAATGGAGCAGACAGCAGGCATTCCCCCACTTAGCAAAGGAAGGGAATGCAAAGCACTGATCCAAGCTGCAAAGTTCAAATCGTTCAATAACCACCCGATGAAGATCAGGCAAGCACAGCTGTCATCAGGAAGACTTAAAAGATCAAGTTTTGTGAAAGAGACAAAAGCACTTCAAAGGAAACACCAAGAGATGTTGCCAGCACAAATAGAAGATCCAAACCACACCCTTGATCCTCCACCCTGGGAAAACAAACTAGAGAGCATAGCTATTCGCACCACAGTACCTCATCTCACAACCAACAATGAACACAGTGATGTGAGCAAGAAGGCCCTGACCCTAGCCATGCTGGAAGAAATGTACCCTCAGGAGACATGGATAAGGATCTACACAGATGGATCAGCCAAAGATGCAATTAGGAGAGGAGGTGCCGGACTGCACATACAGTATCCAAACGGACAACATGAGTCAGCTGCAATACCGACAGGCAAACACTGCACAAACTACAGAGCTGAAGTCGAAGCACTGGTTCATGCAGCTAATACCATCAGCAGAACAGCAGACCCTATTGCACAGATTGTCTTTTTATCTGATGCCCGCTCCGTCCTTGAGGCTATCACCAAAGGTAAGCTGCCACAACTTGAAGAAGCACTACAAACCATCAAATGCTTTCGGATAGCACTGCAGTGAATCCCCTCACACTGTGGAGTCCAAGGAAATGAGGAAGCAGACAAGATGGCAAAGGTGGGTGCAGAAGAGAATCAGACAGAAAACATGGTTACCCATACAGAAATGAAGACTATCATTAAGTCCCTCTATAGAACACCTCAATGAGAAGATGCCTACCATCATCTCTCGAGGCCAGAGCAAGTGACCATTTTTCGTCTCAGAACTGGACACAACAGACTAAACCAACACATGTACAGGCGGTTCCACCTTACGACATCGCCCGCTTGTCCTTGTGGAGAAGCAGAACAGACCACAGAGCACATACTTCAACGTTGCAGTACGTATCAGCTGCTGAGAGAAGAGATCTGGCCTTTGTCAACCTCTATTCTTGAAAAGCTGTATGGGCCTGTGGAAGAACTGCAGAAAACCACAGATTTCATCTTGAGAACGGCTCTCCAAGTGTGATACCAGCGATCGAAAAGAAGAAGAAGAAACAAATAATAATTGATTTATTGTGCAAGAATATGAGTTCGAGATGGGGGAATGCCGCTTTTATTGTGACGAGATGGTCCTATAACGGTTATTTTGTGATTACTGTCTTACGTATGGCGTTCTGTAAGTAAAAGAAATATAAATTTGCGGTCCAAATGTCCAAAGGTTCACAAGCAGCATACGTTTAGGTTTTGACGTTATATATTAAATTTCCAAATTTTCCAATCAAAATCAACGAATTCCCCGCTAATGCCAATTTTGGTCACTTTCACAATATTCTCGAACGTACACATACGGAATTCGTATTCAGTTCCAGAAAAGTTAACTAAAACCATTCTAAAACGTATTTCAAAATTTTGCTCCCAGATTCCCAGGATGATTCATGATCAGGAGAAGTAGTTATCGCTCAATTAAGAAGTGACCGAGATAGCGAGTGGTAACTACTTCTTCTGATCATGAATCATCCTGGAAGTCTGGGACCAAAGTTTTGAAAAACGTTTTGGAATGGTTTTAGTTAAATTTACGTTTTAGAATGGTTTTAGTTAAATTTTACGGGACTGAATATGAATTCCGTATTTCAAATAATTTCTACATCCCGGTGAGAAATCTGTTTTTTCTTTACCATGAATGCATTGGAGTCTAAAACGTGTTGTGGCTCTGTGTAGAACCTCTCAAAATGTTCTACCTATGGTCCCCAACCAAAATAGAGACAGGTTTAATGTATTTGTTCCTTATCTATATCTAGTCTACCCATCACCCTTACCCACCACTCACCAGCCCCACCACGCCCCCCCAACACCACCGCTCTCCCTCAAGTAGTGTATGTGAGTGTATGCTGGTTGAACATACATGCACCTCACACCTTTACAGTGTTAGAACAGATTTTGTACACATTTCGAGTTTAGTTGCTAAATTAAGACAGTCCGGGAATGAGATTTACCCATATATCTTTGTAGTAATTGGTTTTTAGCATTCTCTAGAATGGAGCAATGCAATGGTGATGGTGGTGGTAGTGGTGGTGGTGGTGGTAGTGATGCTGGTGGCGGTGGTGGTGATGGTGCTTCTGGTACTCGTGATGATGATGATGATGATGATGATGATGATGATGATGTGATGATGATGATGATGATGATGATGATGATGATGATGATGATGATGATGATGATGATGAAACAGCATTGAGTATAATGACTGTTCGGTACAGAGATGTGTGCACATGGATAAACAAATAAATATCTAGGTTACGAAGAAGCTGTTAGCTAACTCCACGGTGACACAGATGAGTGAACACGCCTAGGCATCTTGGGCTGGTTTTAGAGGGATTCATTTCTGGCTATACAACCCATTTCTAGCTAAGCCCCGCCCACTTTACATGGGTGTTAGTATTGATTTATATACTTTGAACTCTGAATTGCTAGAATCCCAATTTCAACGTAACTATACAGGTAAGCTGTTGAATATTTTGAAACTAATTTGCAGCAACAGCACCATTCGGATTAGTTTCAAAATACCCAACGAAATGTAAGTATGTAACGTTTGTTAAATTGTAAATTTCTCAAATGGATAGAATTCGTATACTTGACATACAGTTCGGTCATCATGGTGGATATATAAATGTCATCGTGGTTGCAACACCAGTCTATGGATGACGTAATTGATCACTAATTGGTCATATCCATGAGTGATAGATCGAATCCCTCAATCGTGCATCGTACCGCGGTATTATGACCGGTACGCCTATGGATCTACCACCAACTACCCACGCCCATTACATCAATCGACTGCACTCTCGGAGATTACGGCGGATATTATAAGCAACTTACACTTTGTTATCAAGTCCTCTTTATTCTACTACATTCAACCAGCCAATGCTGCAGTAATTTCTAGCTAACTGACGTGACATACTCATGCACCTCGCGAGCTGACCTGAACGCATCTAGAATTCACTGATTTTACAGCATCCTATGGAGTGGACCTTTCTGGTTTTTGCTATGCCCCGCCCATCACTAGCTAAGCTCCACTCTCACCTCGCTCGTGTTGGGATCGATCGATCTCTGAACACCCCGACTATCAATTTCCAAAAAAATACACAGATAATCTGTTGAATATTCTGAAACTAAGTTGACTGGGTGCTGTTGCTGCCTATGGCATCAACAGCGACAAGTCAAATTAGTTTCAAAATATTCATCAGCATGTTTATGAAATAGCAAAGAATTACAAAGACATACAATTCATACAATGTGTCGGTCTATTTGAGATTTGGTGACTGTCTGTATGGAACCCTTTGTGACTTAATGATTGTGACGTCATCATACACGCGCTGAGTTGAATATGATGTAGAAGAGAAGACTATTTTTGAAAATATTCCACTGGAATGGCTGGCTCTGTTATCGAGCCAGTTATTCCAGTGATAACCTTTCAAAAATAGTCTTCTTTTGGGCTGCAAATGGACATTTCTCTAGCTGCAGAATCTGTTTATGGCTGATATGAGTGTTAAAGGGTTAAAGTATGTATGTAAACACAGTTTTAATAGCCATTTATACAAAATAGTTGAAATACAATCAAAATTCGTCTCCCATATATAAATTGTGCGAGCATAAAGTAAGAAATAAGCAAGAAATGCTAAATTGAAAACGCACAAAGTGGGAATTTTGATTTCAACTTTTTCACGTCCGGCAATCTATAAGCCAACCGTACCTACGTCAACAATCGATAAGCCAACCGTACCTACGTCAGCAATCGATAAGCCAATCGTACCTACGTCAGCAATGTATAAGCCAACCGTACCTACGTCAGCAATCGATAAGCCAACCGTACCTACGTCAGCAATCGATAAGCCAACCGTACCTACGTCAGCAATGTATAAGCCAACCGTACCTACGTCAGAAATCGATAAGCCAACCGTACCTACGTCAGCAATCGATAAGCCAACCGTACCTACGTCAGCAATCGATAAGCCAACCGTACCTACGTGGCTCCAGTTAAGGCTAGCCCAGCAAAGGAATAAATTGTAAAGAAGGCAGTAATCGAAAGTACCTTTAGTACACGCGATATTTGTAATTGGCTATTATTGTTGAATACGCTCGTACATGTATATGTATTTTATTAAACAGACTGTTTTCCTATAAATTGGTTATCAAAAAGGTATTGGAAAATCGCGCATAATTTTACTAATTTTCATTGAAAAGTGAAAGGGAGGTACATGCTATCTTATATTCGCTTTCCAGTCATCTTCGTTATTATTTGGTGAGATTATCGGCCTTGAATAATACGAACGTTATGTACCCATTCTAATCAAATAAATCGTGCTGTGGGCTAACCATTAGATCGTGCCCTGGGCTAACCATTAGATCATGCCCTGGGCCGACCATTAGATCGCATTTTAAGCTCATAAATAAGTCAACGAGTTTCCAAAACAAACCAATTTTAAAAACGATGCAAGAAATGTTCTGTTAGGCAACTATGTCTTCCAATCCAATTATGTTCAAAATATTAATCAGCACGTTTTATCTTGTTTTGGAAATTTATATCTAAGTTTACTCGATGTGTACAAAATCTGTCTCGCTGCAAACTTCATGAGATAGACTGAAACATCGAGGCAGCTGGTAAAAAATGTAATTTATTTAAAACACACATACTCAAAAGATGCAATTACCATTAATAATGTAAATTAATAAATTAAATAAATGGGTTTTTTATCGCATCATGCATGCAAGTTGCTCTATTTTCGAGCTTTGTGCTGATAGCCGACAGATATTTACATGATAACATTCCAGAGAGGATCTATAGCTCCTAGATTATATGAATAATTAACTCAAATTCAATCAAACATGTGTCTACATTTTAGTACCCTAACTATGTCAATGAAAATGTCAAGAAACCCCATTCAGAGAAAAGATCCTCTTGTAAATCACGCCCGGATTATTTTGTGAAAAATTTAATTCTGTAATGACGTCAGTATTAGGTACACCAATGGAGGAATCCAGTTTTAACGTTACGCCTCCTACGCTTAGCTAAGCTCCACCTACACTTCGCCAGTGTTGTGATCACTCGATCCCTGAACTCGCTACCTATCCATTTCCAGAAAACTATACAGGTAAGCTGTTTAATATTTTGAAACTAATCTGACCTATAGCATCAACAGCGCCCAGTCAAATTAGTTTCAAAATATTCACCAACATGTTTATTAAATAGTAAAGACCTACAATTCGTAAAACAATGTTTATTCCATCATCGATCAAGCATTCGTGACAACTTAGCTACGTCATTCCTGCCATGGGGGCTGCAGCCCCACCATTTTTGGGAGTGTGGGGGCAGAGCCCCTCGTTAAAATGGTTTTGTACATTACAAAATATAGGTGCTTCTTTGTTCATCAGAACGCAGGAAACGGCGTCTCAGAGCATCTAATTTTCGCAATTGCATGGGGGAGGACCCCCAGACCCCTTCCCCGCTAATAGGGCCGGCCCCGACCCCACTTTTGGAGACCCGTTCCGCCGCCCCTGATACCATAATTGAATATGACGTCAGCCTACACGTCATGTGGTTGATTGTGATGTCATGTGATTGATTGATAAACTGCAATCCTCCATTGGACATAAAATTCATCATAAGTTGGCGCACGTGGTTTATGAAGACCCATGACTTGTCCCCATCATTTTCCATCTGAAAGTACGATATAGTAATATATCACAGATGTGTTGTGCTCAATCTTTGCAAAATAGGCCGAGCTTAATGTTTATCACATTCATACGGTTATTTTATATTGCACTCAGTTATCCCCGTGGGCCTTGAAAGAAAAAACACGGCCTGCATATTACAGACGCCACCCCAGCCAACATTCGTTAGTGGGCCCCGATCGGGCCCTGATTGGGCTACCGAATGGGCCCCGATTGGCCTGCCCGATCGGGGCCTGCTCAGAAGTGTCACTGGGTTTGGTGCGGGCCCCGATTGGGCTAGCTCAAATGTGGGCTATTGTATGGGCCCCACTCGGGCAATGAGTGGGCCCCACTCGGGCTATGTGTGGGCCCCAATTGGGCTGGTAAACGGTCCCTATTGGGCTCGATAAATTAGTAGGACCGATTGGGCTGCCCAATCGGGACCCAATTGGGCTGCCCGATCGAGACCCATTCAAATGTATCATTGGGTTTGCTCGAGACTCCAATGGAACTTTCAAGATTTAGCTATGCCCTGCCAATCCCTAGTTAATCTCCAACTACGCTACACCCAGGTTGGGATCAATCAATCCCCGATCACCCTATCTATCAATTTCCAGAAAACTTTACAGGTAAGTTGTTGAATATTTTGAAACTAATTTGCCTGGGTGCTGTTGCTGTCAAAATATTCAACAAAATGTTCCCAGATAGCAAGCAAACGTTGGCCCAATGTTGTACGCCAACGTAATTTTGTTCATCGAGCCAACGTAGGGCCAACATTGAGCTAACGAGCAAAGTTACATTGGCCCACCAACAAAGAGCCAACATTTGTAAGATCACAAAGCTACACAACTTTGTGGGAAGCATTTACCCGCAATGCCCATTGGCTGACAAACATGGTCCGCAGCAGATTTTGGTTCTCTACTTAGTCTCGATCTATGTATTGACATTGAACCTGTTGACCTTGATAATGCAGGAGCCAAGCTTGAAAGCAATCATACAATAGTCGTTGAATACTTTAAAGGTTATTTGAGTAATGCAGCAACAGCTTCCACTAAAATTACTTTCAAAATAGTCAACAGGAATCATCTATGATTGCTTTGAAATAACCTAAAATTAAAATACATCTGTTTATTATATTTATAACAATGTGTTCACCCTTTCCTTTGGTGAGATAGGGGTTCTTCTTCTTTTCGATCGCTGGTCATACACTTGGAGAGCCATTCTCAAGATGAAATCTGTGGTTTTCTGCAGTTCTTCCACAGACACATACAGCTTTTCACAAAGGCTAGATCTCTTCTCTCAGCAGCTGATATGTACTCCAACATTGAAGTATGTGCTCTGTGGGTCAGACTTGAGATTTCAGTGTTATATTAGTCTAGGTTAATCTGTCTGGTGAATCGTAATGAAAGTAATACTGGATGAACGGATGCCACTTTCTTTATATAAGGTAATACACCTACATGTATGTGATGATCAATAGGGACAAGCAGTGGATATTTCAGTAGCAAAGAGTTGACAGAGCAAGAGAAGGTCAAAGGCCATCAATCTTCAATTTCTCTCTTGAAGTTATTGTCTCATTCCAATATGCTGAAATTTGATCATTTGGTGTGCTGATGTCTTGTGTTAGGGTTACCTTGTTTCAAGAAAACCTTTGCTCAAGCGGGCAAATATTACACTCATGACAAATGGATATCATTTTGGTTAGGCTGTCTAGCTAGGGTAAGGTGGTTACAATGTAACTTAGGTAGGATAGAAGTATCATGTCAGGAGTTTCATACGTTAGTTATGCAATCAAAATATTAAAAGCTCAGAAAATCCATGATGGCTGCTGTAAAAACTTGACCAATCAAATTTCTGTATAGAAGTTCAGACGCCTACATGTACCACCATATGGTGCTTCCAGCCAAGTTAGGTTGAAATCCACTAAGTGATAACTAAGTAGAGGCCTTTTATAGCAGCAAAAGTTGACAGAGGGCATGCAAACAACAGATGGATGAACAGATGGATGATGGGTGGACAATAGGGCAACGATGGATGGTCGTCATGCCATTAGATCACTGAGCTAACAATCTTAATTCCAAGCATTATGGTGACACAATTTGGGTTATTACAAAAACTAATATGTAGATGATATCACGATGAATGGTAATCGACTAGCGATCTACAGTCATACAGAGAATCCTCATGTTTGTACAGGTGAATACAACTGAGTGGAGAAAACAAAAGTTATTCGTGTTTATAATTGTGTTTTTACAGGTTTAACCCTAGCGAATAAGAAAGGCTGAGGGAATGCTAATGAAAGCAACAGAAGATTCAAACAAAATTGTAATTATTAAATAAGATCTTTTAATGTGTACTTGTTAATGAAATTGTTATAGTAGAATACATCTAAATGTTCTTAAAATTATAAGCATATATCTTGTTCGGGAATTAGTTTAGTACGACGTCTTCAGGCACCAAATGATTCTAGGCGTCTTGAAGCCATTCCCCAATAAGCTTCTGGATTTCTGATTCTGTTGTATTCTTCTGGTTCTTACAGTTGTACGCACAATACCTGTGAAACAGAAAATAACTCATTTTACATCTATTCATACACTGTACAGCTCAGCAATAAGTTAAATTGCTTACTAAGCAAAAACATGTTAGTCTAATAGTCATATTAGCTAAAATAATTTTGAATACGATGTAAGAAATGTTAATCGACTATTTTGAACATAATTGAATTGGATGTCTTCCAATCCAATTATGTTCAAAATATTCAACAATACGTTTGTTTTTGTTTTGGAAACATGTTACGGTTATTTCTAAGATGTAGTGTACCATATATCACTCATCAAAACGTACTTTGCCTACAGACATGGCAGACACGTACATACGGGTCCTACAATGCAGCAGCAGCGCTGCTGTTATGGCTGCAGTGGGGAGTGAGTGGAGGATGATGGGGTAGAGGATTTATCATTTCCTTTTCCTTCACAGAAGTTATAACGTCATAACTAGGACGTGCATTGCATTGTGGGTAATCAGTTCCACTTGATTCAAGCGCATGCGTATAAATTTGCGAGATCACTCCCACTATATTTATAGATATGGAGACCGGTATCCAGTCAATTTAGAGACCGGTATTGAGTCAATTTACCCAGAAGATAATGCTCCTCCTAGTTATGATGTCACAACTTCTGTGAAGGAAAAGGACAGGTTAACGCCTCTACCGATGAGGGGGAAGGAAGAGCAGCAGCAGTACATGGTGGCGGATGAGGGAGGAGGAGCAGAAGGGAGTGGAGGATTATGGGGGAGGAGGAGGAGCAACAGCAACAGGGAGTGGAGGAGGGACGAGCAGCAACAGCAGCCGGGACTGGAGAATGAGGGAGGAGCATCAGCATCAAGGATTGGAGGATGAGGGGGGAGGAGCAGCAGCAGCAGTACATGGTGGCGGATGAGGGAGGAGGAGCAGAAGGGAGTGGAGGATTATGGGGGAGGAGGAGGAGCAACAGCAACAGGTAGTGGAGGAGGGACGAGCAGCAACAGCAGCCGGGACTGGAGAATGAGGGAGGAGCATCAGCATCAAGGATTGGAGGATGAGGGGGGAGGAGCAGCAGCAGGGACTGAATGATGCGGGAGAAGCAGCAACAGCAACGGCGAGTGGAGGATGAGGGAGGAGCAGCAGCAGGGAGTGGAGGATGAGGGAGGAGCAGCAGTGGGGAGTGGTGTATGGGCGATGAGGAGCAGCAGCAGCATGGAGTGGAGGATGAGAAATGAGCAGCAGCAGGGAGTGGAGGATGAGGGAGGAGCAGCATGGAGTGGAGGATGAGGGAGGGTGAAGCAGAAGCATCGGTGGAGAATGAAGGAGGACAAGCAGCAGGGATTTGATGATGAGGGAGTAGCAGCAGCAGCATCAGGGTGTGAGGATGAGGGATGGGCAGCAGGAACTGGAGGATGAGGGATTAGGAGCAGCAGCATCACGGAGTGGAGGATGAGGGAGGAGGAGCAGCAGCAGAGAGAGGAGGATGAGGGAGGAGCAGCAGCAGCAGGGAGTGGAAGATGAGGGAGGAACAGCAGCAGCAGGGAGTGGAGTATGGGGGATGGGCAGCAGCAGGGAGTGGAGTATGAGGTAGGAGCAGCAGGGAGTGGTGGATGAGCAATGAGCAGCAGCAGGGAGTGGAGGATGAGGGAGGAGCAGCAGGGAGTGGAGGATGAGGGCGGAGCAGTAGGGAGTGGAGGATGATGGAGAGTGAAGCAGCAGCAGGGGTGGAGGATGAAGGAGGAAAATCAGCAGGGAGTGGATGATGAGGGAGTAGCAGCAGCAACAGGGGATGGAGGATGAGGAATGAGCCGCAGCAGCAGGGAGTGGAGAATGAAGGAGGAACAGCAGGAACTGGAGAATGGTGGATTAGGAGCAGAAGCATCACGGAGTGGAGGATGAGGGAGGAGGAGCAGCAACAGAGAGGAGGATGAGGGAGGAGCAGCAGCAGCAGCAGGGAGTGGAGGATGAGGGAGGAGCAGCAGGGAGTGGAGGATGAAGGCGGAGCAGCAGGGAGTGGAGGATGAGGGAGGTGAAGCAGCAACAGGGGTGGAGGATGAAGGAGGACAAGCAGTAGGGAGTGGATGATGAGGGAGTAGCAGCAGCAGCAGCAGCAGGGGGTGGAGGATGACGAATGAGCCGCAGCAGCAGGGAGTGGAGGATGAGGGAGGAGGAGCAGCAGCAGAGAGAGGAGGATAAGGGTGGAGCGGTAGCAGCAGGGAGTGGAAGATGGGGGAGGAACAGCAGCAGCAGGGAGTCGAGGATGAGGGAAGAGGATGGCAGCAGGGAGTGGAGGATGAGGCAGGAGCAGCAGCAGGGAGTGGAGGATGAGGGAGGAGCAGCAGCAGCAGGGGGTGAAGGATGAGGGAGGAGCAGCAGCAGCAGGAGGAGTGGAGGATGAGGGAGAAGCAGCAGCAGCGAGTGGAGGATGAGGGATGAGCAACAGCAGGGAGTGGAGGATGAGAGAGGAACAGCAGGGAGCGGAGGATGAGAGAGGAGCAGCAGCTGGGAGTGGCGTATGAGGGATGAACAGCAGGGAGTGGCGGATGAGGAATGAGGAGCACGCTGCTTCCTAACATTATAGGTAACCATATATCCAAGCTTAGTTCTAATAGCATTAATGAGCAGAGGTCAAATAGCAAGGTCAGAATGACCTTTGACCTAGTGACACCCCTATCAGCACACATCTTCCTTATAGTATAGGGGAAGCATGTGTCTAAGTTTAGTTCTGTTAGTATGTAGCAATTCTCAAATATAAATGTAAATAATTTCCTACGGGCAACAAGTTAATGTTGAAAAAGCAGAGGTCAAATAGCAATGTCAGAATGACGGTGACCTTAGACCTAGTGACCTTACTGTCATCACACATTCTTTCTCATGGCATAGGGAACCACGTGTCCAAGCTTAATACTGGTAGTATGAGCAATTCTGAAACAAAAATCTGGTAATTTATGATTCAAAGCTGATGCAAAAACTTAATGTTGACGCCGCCTCTGTCGAAAAAGTGATACCTATGTGTCGCTTCCTGCTTCACAGATGAGACAAAAATTCATGCTGACTTTGCAGGGCTAAAAATTACCCACTGATCCTGTAATCCATAGGCATTTTTTGCATATGGATCAGCAACGGATCACTGTTTCAGTGGTCCAGTAGTTTTAAGACAATTCAAACTTATTTACTGCTTGCTTCATCAACCAGCTCATCCAGCCGTTGAAATCGTTTGTTTTTAACCCTTTAATGGTCAAGTCGACCAAAATGGATTACAGTGATCTTGAGAAATGTCCATTTGCAGGCTAAGAGAAGACTATTTTTGAAAATGTACCGCTGGAATGACTAGCTCGATAAATGAGCCCCTCATTCCAATGGTAATTTTTCAAAAATAGATTTCTCTTGGCCTGCAAATGGACATCAACTAAACACACATTTTGGGTTCCTGACCACTAAATGATTAATTATCCTCATAATATGGTGTAAATGATGCATTCAGAACATTTGATTAATTTTATTTTCTGAATGGTTTATTTCCTCTGAACTGTACACAGTTATAGTGATACAATATATTATTTTTATTATTATTATTATTATTATTATTATTATTAATTATTATTATTATTATTATTATTATTATTATTATTATTATTATTATAAGAACTGCACAGAACTACAGTACGGATCAGTACAAAATGCCAAAGATCTGTGAAGTTTGTGGTGTACTGATCTGTATGGATTGCCGTTAAAAATGTTAATTTCTAGCCCTGCTTAGGCATGATTTCTACTTATGAGGCACACACACATGCACGCACGCACATTCACACAGTAATACATTGTATGTGTTGCAAACTACACAAATGTCATATGTTATACAACTTACTTATTACTACGTTAAGGCTCATGGACGCGAAATCGCATTTGTCTCCTTCGCCACAGGAACTGTGGAGTGAGGTGTGGGCCTGGTCTGGACACACATGACTTCTTCTATGGTATGAACTGAATGTGTTTCATTTAATTGTGCAATGGTGTATATTTTGGTGATGCCCATCATGCTAGTCAAAGCCTTGATACTATGGATACCAAGTGTTCCTTTGACTTGCGGAAGGCCATCCCATAACTCTTCCAATTTCATTTCCTTTGTATGATTATCTATGGCCTTGGAAGTAATCATTATTATCGTTATTCTCGAGCAGGCCTTTGCTGCTTCCTCGGTAAAAGTAGTTGCACTTGATACCACCACTTTCCTTGTGAGAATAGCAGTGGCCACCACCCTCTTCACAGTCCCTCCTACACCATCAACAGCCCCTTTGTCATGCGATGTTGCGAAATAGTTCCACTGAATTTGAATGCCATAGTTGATGTTTTAGGTATTTAGAATAGAGAAAGTGTACTTGTTTTTAAACTGCGATCCTGGTCCGTCACTAAAGATCTTGAATTGCCTATGTAATTTTAAATGTGTGACAGGTGTTACAAATATTTTATAATTTTATAACAACAACAACAATACTATAATAATAATAATAATAATAATAATAATAATAATAATAATAATAATAATAATAATATTATTATTATTATTGTTGCTATTACTATTTTTATTGAATTATAAGATATGTGTAACACCCGTCACACATTTTGTTGTTATACGTGTAGATGTCTATTTAGAGGATTCAAGAGCGTTTTACAATTCTCCAAGCCATTAGACAATTATTCAAACTTTTTGCAAAAAATATGACTGGTGTCACATTAATAAATTTTTTCGAACCCATCTAATATGTATTTATTAATGTTTTAAATAACACAAAAACAACCCCAAAATAATAAACACATTAAAATAGACATAAAAACAAATTCAAATAGACAACAAAATTTATTATTAGGGCAATTATTATTTTTACAGTTCATGTACTTCTTTTCATGGAATTTCCCATATTCATGTTTCAAAGTGTAAACAGTGAGCATATCTTAGCTAGAAATAGCTGGTGCATTGCTACATGTACATATAAATACCTCTGTTTTAAAACAGTGAAGAAAATATCTCTGACATAAGAAGTGATCTGTTGTATCAAAGCTGCAGTGTATGTAGTGTTGAATGAAATGTTTGAGCTATACTCGCACCACTGATTTCTCAGGGCGAGCTTGAATGTGTATAAAACATGTCTTACACGTATCAATTGGCAGTTAGACTGGGACTGGGGTACCGGTAACTTATCGGAAAAGTTGACGGACGGATGGACGACGGACGATGGACGATGGATGGATGATGGACGGATGACAGACACATGATGGACAGTCGCCACGACATAAGCTCACTTGGCTTTTCAGGCCAGGTGAGCTAAAACGACCAAAAACTATCAGAAATGGCAGAAATCGGTCAAAACCTGTTAAAATTGGCCAAAAGGGTCCAAAATTGGCCAAAAAAATAATCCAAAATGGACAAAAAACATCAAAAATTCTCAAAAATGATGAAACTGATAAAAAAAAAATGGCTGAAATCGGTTAAAATTTGAAAAAAGGTCAAGATCTGTCAAAAATGCCCAAAAATGGTGTAAAATGATTAAAAAAAAACCATCAAGAAGAATAAGAAATGATACAAAAAATACCAAAAGCAATCAAAATTGTCAGAAAGGTTTAAAAAAATTGTCAACATCAGTAAAAAAAGACCACAACGGGCAAAACATACAAATTCAGCAGTAAATGGTTTAATAGAGAAACTCAGCAGTAAAAGGGTTGATTGAGTACTGTAATTCAGCAGGCATAAAGGGTTAATTTACCCTTGTGATTCAGCAGTAAAAGGGCTAATTGAGACTTGCTATTCAGCGGTAAACGGGTTAATTGAGACATGTAATTCAGCAGTAAAAGGGTTAATTGACATTTGCTATTCAGCAGTAAAAGGTTTAATTGAGACTTGTAATTCAGAAGTAAAAGGGCTAATTGAGTACTGTAATTCAGCAGTAAAGGGGTTAATTTAGCATTGTGATTCATCAGTAGAAGGGTAATTTAGTCTTGTGATTCAGCATTAAAAGGATTAATTGAGAGTTGTAATTCAGCAGTAAAAGGGTTAATCGAGACTTGTAATTCAATGAGTGGTCATTCAGCAGTAAATGAGGCTGACTTATGCCAAAGGATTAATGGAAATAATCCTTATAACTCAGGAGTAAAAGGGTTAATCCTGATGTTTAATCATAATCATGTAGTGCTTGGTAGTATCAAGATGGCCGACAGTCACTGACAGTTAGAAGGCAATAACAACTTCCAGCTAGAAATTAATTCAGTGTAATATATCCGCTTGTAATCACCAAGTAATCATCAAGTTGTCACAATAAATTTATTCGAAGGTGGAAACTGTAATATATCTGACCACTCTATTAAGGAACACATCTATTTGCTATATGTTATGTAGTAATTTGGCACGCCTTGATTCTTTCAAACCCTCATCTGTGGACATCTCCGCACATGGTGCTCTACATTTAAAAAACACTGACATTGTGGTTCTGAAGAAGAAGCCGGTGGAAAAAGGAATGTGCGAATAGCTATGCTCTCTAGTTTGTTTTCCCAGGGTGGAGGATCAAGGGTGTGGTTTGGGTCTTCTATTTGTGCTGACACCATTTCTTGGTGTTTCCTTTGAAGTGCTTTTGTCTCTTTCACAAAACTTGATCTTTTAAGTCTTCCTGATGACAGCTGTGCTTGCCTGATCTTCATCGGGTGGTTGTTGAACGATTTGAATTTTGCAGCTTGGATCAGTGCTTTGCATTCCCTTCATTTGCTAAGTGGGGGGATGCCTGCTGTCTACTCCATTTTTTTCTATTGGTGTTGCTCTCATTCCACCAGTGATGATGCGCAGTGCCTGGTGTTGTACTCTGTCGAGGTTCTGTTGATGAGATTTAGCTGCTGTCATCCATGAGCTGGATCCATACTCAAGGTGTGCTCGTACGGCACCTAGGTAGATGGTCTTGAGGATCCTTTCATTGGCACCCCACTTTGTTCCTGCCAGCTTCCTCATGATGTTTGGCTTTCTTCTGGCCTTTGCCTCTGCGTTCTGGATGTGCTCCTTCCATGTTAATCTTCTGTCATAGGTGACTCCCAGGTATGTCTGCTGGTCCTCGTATTCGAGAAGAGTACCGCCCAATGTCAGATTGCCAACCTTGGTTTGATGGACAGTGAGAATAGCATGGCTGATGATTTTTCTTTGTTGATAGTAATACACCAGCGATTGGCCCAAGCTGTAATTCTGTCCAAGGCGAGCTGCATTCTGTACGTGGCACTCGTTGTGTACTCATCGGTGCACCAGAATACCATGTCATCTGCACAGAGGGCTGCTTAGATCGCATTGGGCAGCTCTGCTACAATGTCATTAATAAAGAGTATGAACAGAGTTGGTGATAATACTCCGCCTTGTGGCACCCCTTGTCTCAGCAATACATTCTGTCCAGATTGTCCATCCACCAGCACCCTAGCTCTGCGATTGTGTAGGAACATGTTGCCACCGATGCCTGTGCGCCGGAGCTTCACGAGGAGGCCATCCTTCCACACCTTGTCAAATGCCTTCTGCAGATAGATAAAGGCAGCTAGCATCACCTTCTTGGCTTGAAAAGTGTCCTCTATGAACTGTGCAAGATGTGTTGATTGATCTTCTGTGCTCCTGTATCTTCTGAAGCCGGCCTGCTCTGAAACCATAATGTTCTCCGACTCCAGGTACCACTGCAACCGCCGGTTGACGATGCGCTCCATGGTCCCGCACATGCAGCTTGTAAGACTGATAGGACGGTAGCTCAGCACTTTCGTCTTGTTCTTCCATTTTTTTAGAATAGTAGTCATTCTGGCTTCCTTCCAGCACTGAGAAACCTCTCCATTGGTCCAACTGAGATTAAAGATGTCTAGCAACTTGCGGAGAGATGCATTACCAAGGTGTTGGATCATTTCATTCGTAATGCCATCTGGCCCGGGAGATTTCTTCTTCTTCAATTGGCGGATAGCCTTCTTCAGTTCTGTTAAACTAATGTCAACTTTCATTGCATCGTGAGTGTTTGTGTCTGTTCTTTCCTTTTGCTCTTTTCTAACCTCTTTTTGACGCATTCGTGGTATAGAAATGTTGCTTTCTTTTGCATATGCCTTCGCAAAGGCATCTGCAGCCATCTTTTCTGACAGTGTTTGTCCATCTTCTTCAAGAGTAATCTTCGCTCACCCGACATCCTCATCATTCAGTGCTTTAGTCAGTCTCGATAGCTTTGTGGTGTCTCTCTCTCAATTAAACCCTGCCGTCTTTTCCCTCCAGCTTCTTCTTTTGGCCTCCAGCTTGGTCTTTAGATACCTGGCTTTAGTTTGTTGTAGCGTGAAGTGGTTTTCATGACAGGGATTACCCTCTGCATCTTCTCTGGCCTTGTCTAGTTTATCATGTGCTGCTTGCAGTTCTGTTGTCCAGTAGGGGCGGTATTTTATTATGAACCCTCGAGGAATCGCTTCGTTGGCAGCCTTGAGGATACTTGAATTAAATTCCTTGACCACATTGTTGATGTTTCTCCCTTCTACTGCTATATTTTGGGTAAGCTCATTGGAACGAATGTCGAACAGACTCCAATTTGCCTTTTTGTAGTTCCACCTTGGATGTTGAGGTGAACTTGTCGAAATACTTCCAGAAAGCGAGAGGAGGACTGGGCGGTGGTCGCTCCCTCCTAACTGCGATCTGACCACTCTACTGATGTTTCTGTGAATGTCTTCTGTACAAAATGCCAAGTCTGGCGTTGTTGTCGAGTGCCACCGGCGCGAGTAGAAGGTAGGCTGATCTGTGGGATCTGATTAGCTGAATTTGTTGCTTTAGGACCACGCTTCAAGAGAGTATTGCATTGCTCGCTGTACACAAGTTTCATTGAATACCAAACCTCTTACTTAAAACTAATTTTTCGTGTCAAGAAAAATGTATGGGTGTGATTGTGCATGGTCCTAGAAAGTCTCTTGGATACCTGCATATAAGCAGGCCCGGGTTAAGTATTTCATAGTCTCGATGCTTCATAACACATTGGGGCATAATTGGTGATGGTCTGGGCGTGGTTTGTCACCTTCTATTTTGTGCAGGGTTGATGGGTGGAGGACCGGGGGTCTTGAACAGGGAGAATTTTAAAAATAGATTTTCCTAGAGTGCATCGAATGCGTATGTGGTGAGCGAGGTACATAATTCAATGGAAGGTTTGTTCTACTTTTGTTTACATGGTCGATGTCCAATCTACAGAAAGGTGAAACACAGATCGAAGAGCGAGAAGATGAAGAACAAAATCCCACGATCAATGTTCCATCGGAGGCTGACAATGAGAACGTTGATGACACCGATGAAAATAACACGGCGACACCAATATGTACTAAATCTATGTCCATAACATCAGCAAGCACATCCGCCATCTCAGAGAAAAGAAAGCGACCAGAGAAAACAAATGACGGCGTAGACAAGGCTACGGCTGAGTTCCTAAACGAAAAGAGGAATTACATCGTACAGAAAGGAAGTTCACATGAGATACAAAAGGAAGATGGCATTGACTATTTTATGAAATCAATGTCCACAACCATTCGCAAACTTCCTGCCGTGCTCAAGCTGATGTCAAGTATAAAATTCACGGTATAGTTCATGCAGCAGAAATGGCTTTCCTATACCCAACTAATGCTAACACGTATCAACCTGACGATATACAGGCACCAGCACATTCTTTTTCATATGCGCCTGCTTTAGATTCAATTCAAGGTGTATCTGCATGTACAATGGGGGCACAAAATTGGAATTCTTTTCATTATACTGGTTGATATGACTGGAGTTTTTACCTGTATTACCCGTTTCGTGTCTAAGTTTATTCAATAAAATTACACTTCGTTCATAGGAAATATCCATTTGTAGGCAAAGGGAATCAATTTTTTGGAAATTTACTGCAGGAATGACTGTCTCGCTTCTCTAATCAGATATTCTAGTGGTAAATCTTTAAAAACAGTAGCTTCCTTGCCTACAAATGGACATTTTAAAAGGCATCGTCGTAGGCCGGAATAAAGGATTAAAGAAGCTACTATACACTAAAATTTAATGTTATACATACCTCAAACAAATTGCCAGCCTCTCTTTTGGCGCAATCGGTCTGCGAAAGAAAGTCACGTGCTTGGTTATGTCATCCTTGAATAATGCAAGAACATCGTAAAACTGCTGAGGCACCATACCAAAATAGATGAAAAATCTATCTTCGTATGAGAACAATGTCTTTACTAAATGGTGATACTCGCCATATTGCTTTCTCTCTTGCAAGATATCATGTACCCAGTAATTGTGGTGCCTTTTATTTAATCTGCGTCTCTTGATATATGTGTAGAGAGCCAAAATCTCAGAGTCACTGTCTGAATCTGTCGTGTCTGCCATCTTGCATAAACTACAAGTTTCCAACGGTCGCTATTAGCACATGTGTAAGATTTCAGAATCTGAGATTAGGTCATCGTGATTGACAAGATCGATCATCTCTTACCTATATGCAGGTGTTTTATGACCGCGTCTAACGCGATAGTAGAAACACTAAACGCCGCGCTGGACGCCACGTCATTTCTAGTTGATTCATGCCGCGTTTATGCAGGCGAAAATCGCGGCATAAAACGGAAAAGTGGGAATAGGCCATAGGCAGCCTTCACATACACACGTGTTTAGGTGTTGACCGCGCGTGCACCGCGCTGTGTACTTCGTTTCTGTACAAATGCAATGTTTCATTCCCATACGCACGTTAATCGCGCGTTCAACATCGCTAGCGTTAGCAAAACCGCTCTGTGAGCGAATTTTACAGGTAGCGTTTTGAGATCGCTAGATAATTCCTAATCTGATTCTTTTAGCATGAAGGAATTTAAAGACCGTACACCAAAAATACATTCATGTTACCAATATGAATGTGCTGATCAGGATGAGGTTAATCATGGCCATAGATATGGGCAGGGGGCAGGCGGAGCCGTGGCCACCCCCACACATATTTCACTATATTTTGATAAGAATTGGAATGTATTGGCCCACACCTGCTTGGTCAAACACCACTAACATTATTCCTACGACCATGTTTATGTTCCCACACACACACACTCACACACACAATTGTATCAGGGGATGGGAATGATTGTAAAAAATTAATAAATACGAGGGAAATATGACAACACAAGCGCTCACTCTTTGCACTTATTTATTCAGATTCGGAGATTTTAATAGTGAAAATTTTGAATTCGTACTTTACCAAAATCATATTTATTGTGCTAAAATTTTAAGCAAATCGGACCAGCGGTCTCCGAGAAACATGTGCGGCTAGAGGCAGGCAGGTAGTCAGGCAGGCATACAGAGACATTTACAATTAATACCATCTCTGAAAATGTGTTTAGTACAAAGAATACTTGATATAAATAGCATTGTTTGCTGGTATACGGTTGGGTCATAACCTTCGTCCCCTGAACGATTCGGAGGGTATTATATTTATTTCGGTCCGTCCGTCCATCTGTCTCTCTGGGTGTCCATCCATCTGCCCGCCCATCCATCCATCTCTATCAGGACTTCCTTATGTTCATCTGTTAATTTCACCGACATAATTACTTCACAGAGACAAACGGTATGACTGAATACGTTGGAAATTTCGCAAGGTCGCTAAAAAGCACGAGTGTTGGACATGATTTTTTAATGCAGGAATCTTCAGGTAGCGATGTCAATAGCGATCAACGCATGCTAAACACATGCCAGTTGGGTCTATATGAAAGGAACCGATCGCGCGGTAGCCGCGACGCGGAAAACGTGCGGTCAACGTTATATGTGTATGTGAAGGCTGCCTAATGGAAGCGTAAAATAATTTCTTAATGCGTGACGCTCGCCTGCGTGACTCTCGCATCCGGTTTGGGGGAGATGTAAGCACTAAAAACAGACTACTTCGAAGCATTCATGGCGTCACAATTATGGCGTCATCCTACACGTCACGTAGTTATTTATGACATCATATGATGGATGGATAAACCTGGAAAGGCCCTTTATATGGATACATCAATCATGATGCTGTCACGCTGGACATTCGCTCATGAGCTGGAACACTAAACCATGACTCAGGTATCCGCGGACAAGAGTAGCTTCATTATAAAACATATACCAGTGTCCTCCTAGCTAGAGCACACACGGGCCATCTTGCTATCTGATCAAAGCGAGCGACCTACTTGCATGTTGTATGTTTAATTTTGAATAGCAATTCTTTCTTTCTTATTGTCTCAAGGAATCTGGCAATGGGATACACACATCGTCTACTGTAAATCTCTAGTGGTTAATTCATAACTGTAATGGATGATTTGGATACTAAGTTCGGATTTAAAACTGCCTTTTACTGTTAGTTGGAATATCGATAAAGCTAGGGCTTGTCTATGTTTCGTTCGAAGATGATCGTTCATTCACCAATTTCTTCCATAAATGTGGCAGGGGAGCCATATCATCCTCAGCGTGTGTGAGTGGGTTTCTCCCGCAAGAAATAAAAACCCTTGTCTGCAAAGTGTATTGACCAGATGGCGCAACAACGTTACCTGCTAAAGTTACCTGCTCTCAGGTGGGAGCACTTCATAGATAAAATAATACTGGATGCTGATATGCCTCCGCCTACTCGCGCCTCTCTGATGCCCCGTGTTGTCGGTTTTAACTTCATTTGCGCATGGTACACATCTCTCCAAACACGTATCGTTATTCCTTCGAAGCAAATGGTTGTTTGTTTGAAGCGGGACGCGGGAGTGTTCGTTTCATTGACCTGTCTATCGTGAGCGTATGAAGCGTGGGTGTCGAACGTACTACCAATGAAATTGCCAGTTCGCCAAGAACAATTTGTCCAGTAGACTACTCCTCTTTGCAAATGTTTTATTTCAGTTTGTTATAAAAACTTTCCGACATAGCGACTGCAAGACAATGTTGATGAGGATGGCGAGGATGATATAATGTCAATGTACAGGGTATGAATTTGCACTGTATTTATATTGCATTTGCGACCTTGACTGATTGACATTGACCTCGATCCAATCTGGAGCCCTCATAATTAGACTCAACAGTCTGGAACTCCTACAATTAGACATACCTAGATCAAGCAAGATCGATACATTATTAACTAAGATATGCTCATGAACATGTCCGGTGGCAGACATTTTGAAACGGACTCGAAACATATTCGAAACAGAAGAGCCTGAGGCTGAAAGATTTCGGCCATAAAGTTGTCTTTTTGTCCCAAAATGATACTGAACGTTTAGAAATCAATCCTACAGAATTGCATGTCATTTCCCACTGTGTCGTAGCCTATTGTAACAGTCAATGCGTTTTGATGACTGTTTACATTACGTCAATACTGTATCAACGGGTACGGAAATTCTAAATCTAGATAATAAACTACGTTTACTGTCAACTTAGTACTAAACCAAATAACACCACGATCCCGGGAATTTGGAAACCCTGTGAAAATGGACTTGTTACATTGCCTTAACCATTTCACGCCAAAGCCTGCCAAAACCTATTTGGGGCCCTTTCAGTGGTCTTATAAAATGTCCATTCGCAGTCCAAGAGAAGACTATTTTAAAAATTTAACGCAGGAATGACTGGCTCGGTAACCGAGCCAGCCATTGCAGTCGTAAAATTTCAAAAATAGTCTTCCCCTGGCATGCAAATGGACATTCCATAACGAAATATTTAGATTTAGGCCCGCTTTCCATGTAAGCTTTCTGCGAGCTTTTCTGCTATCAGAAAAGTCGATCTAATGCATTTAGACAGAACCATTTCCATGGGATCGTTCCAGCGCGCTTTAATAGATAATTCTAGTGTTTTCTATATATATTTCTTTCCGGTTGTGGTAGACACAGTCATTCTTATTGGTTTTCTACTTAGAATTGTATAGATTGACGATTTAGTAAAATGTTATATGGCAAGCTTAATTGAGGATCATTTGCTGTACATTCGAATACGTATATCTCCTTTTGCACAGTAGATTACAACGTTAATTAAGCTTTTTATTGTTAGAAATACCTGCTTTTGCATTACAATAATTATATTAAATTTCAATGTTTTACATATCAGGGGGTTGTACCATTCATTTTAAAAGTTAAGTAAATTTACTGCCTCAGAAAAGCGATAAACATGCAAGTATGCATGTGGGCAGGCAGGCAGGCAGGCAGGCAGGCAGGCAGGCAGGCAGGCAGGCAGGCAGGCAGGCAGGCAGACACAGGTAGATTCATCTATGGATGTACGGATGAATGGTTGGTTGGGAGGTAGGATGTATGCATTGGAGGATAGATTGATGGATGTGTTGGTGCGGACCTGGGTGGGTGATGGACGATTGGATGGACGGGCTTACGGCCGAATAGGTCAAAAGTGAATGGGCACGTTACAAACGTTTTCTCTGATTTGATTTACTGGTCTCTTGATGTCCGTTTATCAATCAGATGAGCAGAAGTCGAGGAAATTGATCAGATTTTGAAGGTGATCTGCCTGTAAGTCAAAAGGTCACCATGGCCTACTGATGTCACAAACTGGTAGCCGATGTACCTACCCTCCTTAAGATAATTGTCTATTACAGATATTTCTCAAAATTAACACCGATTATAAATTATTTGATAAACGGATATACATGTATGCGTATCTATTACCTGCCACATCGTCTGTCTTGAGGTTCTGGGAAATTTGGGTCCAGACATTCTTTTCTCTGTAGCTGTCCGGAGATTGGCCATAGATGCCAGGATTTAGCCGCACCTCTTCGATCAACATCTCCATCTGTTTGGTCGTTAATTTGGCATCAGACATTGTTTGCTCACCTGGCCCGATGGGTGGTGGGGTTGGTGGCGGTGCTACACAGGTGGTCTTGCCTCTCACCCATGCGTGGACCTACAGTAGGGGGTGTGTGAATGCGGAGAGATAGTAAATTGGACCTATTTTAGCAGACGTGCGAGGGTTGGGGTGTAGCTCCCGTCGCTTAGCGCCGTCCCGTCTCGGTGTCTTCGCTGATTAGTTGGACTCGGGGATGCGGGAGGCGGTGTGCGTGCTATTGGGGTGGGGTGGGGGAGTGGGGTGGGTGGGGCGGGAATTGTGAGGGGGATACAAAGACCGGCCTCTAGGACCGGTGGAACGATTACGCTCCATTGGGGCCGGGCGAGCTGTCTCACCAAAACTGAAGACCACCGTGTCGTCCCAGCTATTTGTTTGTCACGTATGGCGTTGCGTTATCAGTTAATTTATCAATACCTTTAAAAATAAGACTTCTAGATCAGCGAGTCGAAGGCTGGCTGTCTTGAGTAAAATATTTTAAAGGGGGCCTTCCAGCGCTGATGCGATGATCTGGCCCAAAACTTGTTCGTTAATGTGGGGCCGGATTTGTGAGGGGGGGGGGGGGGTACAAAGACCGGCCTCTAGGACCGGTGGAACGATTACGCTCCATTGGGGCCGGGCGAGCTGTCCTACCAAAACTGAAGACCACCGTGCCGGCCCAGCTATTTGTTTGTCCTGTATGGCGTTGCGTTATCAGTTAATTTGTCAATACCTTTTAAAATAAGACTTCTAGCTCAGCGAGTCGAAGGCTGGCTGTCTTGAGTAAAATATTTTAAAGGGGGTCTTCCAGCGCCGATGCGATGATCTGGCCCAAAACTTGTTCGTTAATATATTTATATATATATATATATATATATATATATATATATATATATATATATATATATATATATATATATATATATATATATATATATATATATATATATATATATATATATATATATATATATATACATATACGAGGACCGAGGACTATATGCCTGGCGCGGGACTCTGACAAAGATACCAGGGGATAATCTTCTCTGTCACGAGAGGCTTTCGTCTCAGCAAGGTAGTGTCTCGCGTGGGCCTCTATCTCACGAGCAACTCTACGCCCGAAGGCGGAGGAGGAGGATCAGATAACTGGTCGCCCTAAACCTGGCGGTAATGGTGCCGAGAAAGTCACTTTACAATTCAACAGTCGGCTTTCAGTGGAGCAGCCGTCCTTAACTACTGATAATTCCTATCGGATATATCTGGTGCTATCTAACGTTTAGGGAAATTGTGCCATTTCTCGTGTCTGCAACAAAAGGTGCGAGAAACGGCCCTAGTGAAGGAGTGTTGCCGTTAAAAATCTTATTATAGTGCACGCTATTGGTGGTCAGTAGTGTAGGTTAAAGCGAGTGCGAGATTTTCTATAAAATAAGTATGAACAGAAAACTTGAGAAAGGTTCTAAATAAATGTCCTAGAAACGGCGCACCCCGATTACAATATATACAGTATAATATTTAGGTCTGAACTGACCTGATAGTACATAGTTATAATCAGTGCCTGAAAATGAATAATATAATAAATTAAACTCGCCTTTTAGTCATCGACGAAAAGAATATATATCTAAGTGCTGGAAAAATGAATAATACAATAACTTAAACTCACATTTTAGTCATCAGCGAAAAATATTTATCTATATAAAAGGCTGATTGATGAAAAATGCGCAGCCTAACAAACACGTCCTGTCCTGCACGCAGTCTGATGATGTTCTAACACTATATCATTGATGCAATGGAAGATTGACGAAGGGGTCCTTGCTAGTCCTAGCACCCATTAGTCATCAGTGCCTTGTATATTTGTGCCTAGCTTTAACGGTGTGGACGAGAGGCGATCACCTTATGCTGAAGTGTGAATTATTACTGGAGTGAGCAATCATAATCGGCGGAATTGCAGAAGGAATTCTGCTTCTAAAAAGAGTCTCTGAATGGTTTGATGCACGAAACGAAACAGATATAGAAGAAGACACTAGTATGTTACTGATAAATGTGTCTAGTAATGAAAGTTAATAAAACACGTCACAAGACGAACGGCTTGGCTGAGCGGTAGCGGCGTCGACTGCAATGTTCACAAGTTAAAATTGGCTTAGTATGATATATTTATAAGCTCTTAGTTTATGTGAAGAACAAGATGTGTGCAGTAAAGTACCACGTTTTTCCCTACCCTCACCAGCACAAACCTGGCAAGCTCCGCGTTTACGTACTTAGTCGTTTGTACTCATAAATTCCTCCAGGGCTACGCACAAGTCTATAGAACCGTACGTGGGAGGAGGGTGAGTTTGGAGCAACTCGGGCCAGGCGGTTTCGGGCTGGGTACCGAACGTTCCAAGCTACAAGAGAGAGGGAGGGAGGGGGGAGGAGGGAGAGAGAGAAAGCAGGGTGAAACATAACATATTGTTTGGCTTGTACCTAACTTTTAAAGGTAGTCTCACTTTATCTTATACTAACCATTCAGGTGATAGAATTTGCCACCCATAATCTCTCCATGGCATTTTCGCCTTTTATCATACCGACAACGAAATATATTGAGGCTTTAGTAGCTAAATGTTGGTACATTTCTGTAACCTGTGACGGCTGTCATGATTTACTTTTCAACCAATCAGAAAAAGCTTAGTGTGTCTGCCTCAGTATATACGCTCAGTCATAGACGTACCAACTATAGTTTGGCAATGTGGTATAAAAGCAGTCATAGAGGTAAGTTGTTGAACATTTTGAAACTAATTTGACTGGAAGTTGTTGCTGCCATAGGCAGCTACAACCTCCAGTCAGTTAGTTTCAAAATATACAACGGAATGAGTATTACATAAAGAAGGATGGTGTCGCTACAGCTCACTGGCTATAGGCTTTTGTGTGCCTAAGCTAGCAGATTTGAAAAAATGTATCTTGTGTGTCTGCTTTAGGCCTCAGAGGCTATCCTACAAGTATCCTAATTTGCTACATTAGTAATTAGTAGACGTGACCGCCGAAAGTAGTAATAGCCCCCTATGTACAATGCAGGCCGCTTGTGTATCGCAAATGTCAATGTCGCCACAAATACCTGCACTCTTTATACTGCCACCCACTGATCGACCCCGGAATGACAGCTTGGAACAGAAACAGATACAGATGCAGAACAGAACATTGAGCGCATGTAAGCACAATCCTTCCATAAGCGCAAGAAAGCTGTGCCACATTTGCTAGAGGGGATCGCTGAACATGAAGAACAACACAGGCACTTTAGAAGGCGTATACGCTCATCCGGTCAGTGACAGACTGACAGTGACGTTGTCCTACTGCGCGCTAGAAAGCTACCTACGATTAGTTATGTTTAAGTGGCGCATACCATGCAACCACATTCGATATGAAAAAGTGAAAAGGTAAAAATACTGGTTATCTCTTTATCTCGTCTGGTGGGCGACAGCGTGTTCTGGTGACGCCGCTATCCAAGCTCTGAGAGAATTACCGGCGTAGTCCCTTTAGGCTGGTGGCTCAAGCAGAAAGTGAGCTTGCATTCTCAAGGCCAATATGTCCTAACTTTTAACCTGCCCTCTTCTAAGTTGAGCGAAAAATCAACTCGAGAAGGAGATATAGTATTCTATCAGTTTTTTGGCAGCTAAATTTCTTATGCGGGTTGGAGGGTGGGGGGGGGGCTGTGAACTAAACATAATAGATAATGTGTGGTTTCGCATAGCACAAGGGAGCGAGGGCAGTGAGATGGGACTGGCATGGATGATGCCATATCTTCCAGTCTGACGGGCCGAGCAGCTAGGACATCGGCAGCGTTCCATACGACAGCCAGTAAGGCGAGCAACGGAAAGAAACTTCCCATGTGCTTTTCCAAGTTGCTTACGTATAAATTGGCCAATAGGAAAGTAAAACCTACTATCACTGCAAGAGCCAAGAGCTGAGCTTGGCCGCAGCTGGAGGAAGGAGGCTTTATGAATCCATAGCAACTTGCTTTATAGTCTGTAAGTATTGGGGGTGGGGGGGTGGTATGTGAATATTGTATTACTCACCATGGATGGTCAATGATGTCAATACTCCGTGGCGTTTGGGATTACATTGGCGAAATTGTTGTAAATGTGCTCTGCAATGTTGACTGATGAAATGAGAATGCTTCAGAAACAAATCCCATAGAAATGTGTATACACAACACATGCTGATATGTTAGTAGCGACCATATATGAACCCATGTTTTCCTTGAATTAACAATGCACAAGTGGCAGAAATGGATATCATTGTCATGCACAAGAACATGGGGAAAACATTTCACTTAAACATTTGAAAAATCTGAGTAAACTGCAGTTAGTTAATCTTCGTGTAAACGCAGGTTATTAAACTTACTCAGGATCATTCTTTTTATTATTATTATTATTATTATTATTATTATTATTCACGATTTTCTCAGCCTATCTACTTCAGAGTCCTTCTCCAGTTTCCAGCCGATTAATTTCAAACTTGGTCACCTTGTAGAGCTCTATGAACCGTAACGTGCTATTAGTTTTATTTTGGATTTACCCAATGATTATTAAGCTTCACTCATTGAAATGTATGGGGATTTTCGGTACTGATGTTTGAGCTGTAACTACACATACAGTTTTGGCCAGATCACCATCATACGTGGCTAGGGTATTACACGCGGTTCTCCAATGATGGCTGAATATGTAAATGTTGACCTTGACCTTTGCCTCGCAATGCATGAAATATAAGTCCCCATAGGGAATAAATGGGGATTTCAAAATGGATCTTGGAACTACGACTACACCTATAGTTTCTTATCGAATAACACCTATTCGCGGCCAGGATATTCCCCGTTTGGTCCTGACTGCATGATGAGTGTATTCTGCGGTTGTAGTATTAGAAACATACTACAGCTGTCTTGCTCTCAAACCAAATCTGTAACTTACCCAGGCCCATACTTGACCTGAATGTACTGAGTTCCGTTTTCGTGAGGTCACCTCACAACACGCGTAACATATTTGTGCAATGCCGTCCTCTCCTGCTTTAATATTTGCTGGCTCCCAGTAGGGAGAATTCCAAGACTCTGTACAGGCGTGTCTTCTGACGATTTTATCACATGGTCAAACATAGACCATTTTGCTGGGCGACTTTTACGTACAGTGGCGATGTATTAAATATCTTGTATAGTACAACGTTGGAAATTATGCTCTCTGGCCATCGGTGTACATTGATGGTGTGAAGGTGTTTGCAGTGGCATACATCCAGTTTATCTAGAGCTGCCTTTGTAGCTATCCAGCTGTTACAGTTATACAGCATCAAGTATGTGTGGGTGCGTTGTATAAACGTAGTCATCATCATTTTTTTACTTCCATTCTTTGTCGATAGATATATGTGGGTGAAATTTGTTTTCCATTCCTTCATAAAGAGATTCTCAATTTTTAGTTTGCTGGCAGCTATAGGGATTAGTTCATCTTTTCCTCGTCTATGAAGTCCACATCGTGACTTATTCCATCTCTGGTGGCATACACAGCGAGGTGATAGGTGAAACGAATCATGGAATGGCCCATCTCCATGTGGGGGAGGTGGGGTGGTGGGGGGAGTGGTGTCTCAACCACTGCAAACTACACTATCTTGACCCGTACTCTTAGCTTGGTGTCTGCAAGCAGTAGTCTCACTAGCCGCAGCTCATCTTCATTACAACTTGCCTGGTGCAGTGCATCGAGGATATTTGAGGGTTTAATTGTATTGGCCACGTGTCAATCCCCATTTTTGTGGAAATCTCAGTGTTTAGCTATGACTACTGACACAAGCATATGGTGAGCCCATTCACTGTCTGCACAGCTGCGTCCATGTTTAAGGCCAATTCGACATGACTCAGCCATGCCATCAATCTTGTCCCGGATGCGACTTCAGATGAACCATCTCTACCTAATGTACAAACGCTATACCAGGCAAGAGGGTAGAGCCACCTATAATCTACCCAAGCTCAGCAGTGACATTAACACCCAAATGTCATACAAACGAGGCGTCTGACAGCTGATAGCTAACATCGGCGTCGGCTCCAAGCCAAACCAAGCTCTAATCAAAATATTCAAATGTATGGAATCATCAAACACCAGAACCATCGGAGATCTCAAAAACACCAACCCAACTAGGTATACTGCTGACTATGTCGTAGTAAAACTAGCAGTAGAGCAAAATACATTATGGTCGCGCATCTCTCAAAGTGGGTAAAGTGGTGATCGCACCAAAGTACGCAGCTGTGTAGGCAATACCATTCTGCGCCACATCTGCGAACATTTAAACGATCTTGCTCTTCCTATCAAATCAGAGTAACCATTCGCATATCTCTAGCATGTCATTCAAATAGGCACATACTCGATAGTGATGTGTTGTCATCTGGAATGATTTTGCCATAGGCAGCGACAGCCCAGTCAAATTAGTTTTAAAATATCCAACAATTTACCTGTATAGTTACCTTGATATTGAAAATTTTTAAGTTTTCAAAACGAGTCCAACACCGGTAAAACGTGGGCGAAGCTTGATAGAAATGAACGGATCATAGCTAAAAGGAATTCCACTTTTTTTAGCTTTTCAGCTGTGCCAGGCAATAATACTATATAGAAAGTAACTGCAACTCACCTTGTAACAAATCGAGACACTCGATAAAATGATTGGACAGAACAGTGCCTGATTCTCTAATCCACAAGCTAACTGACGAGACAAGCGCATTATCTAGACTGTTTTATACTGACATTCTTAGCTATCTGACATTTTGATCCTTTTAATATAAAAGGTTATCTGTTTTAATGGGAGTAATACTATGGTGAGGAGAACATCTTCTTTACTTTAAATATGATGTTTGGCGCAGGGTCCCGGACAGAGTATTTGGTTCTATGTGGATTGGGATGGGGTCCGTGAGTGGGCGTCATCATCTTATTCATGGAGGACCAGCGGGACCCTCTCCTGGGACATAGTATACTATAGATGTCTCATATGGCATTTCCTTTGTTTCTGGAGGTAGATATCAACCTTCGATCAGCGCTGAGATTGTCTTATTTTATACAGCTTACTGAAAAAATAATCTTGATGATAATTACGATATAAAATGGAAAAAATTCTAACTTGACCGGTTTACCATCACCTACCTCAACCAATACGCATCAGCTTAGATCAGCTTAGATCGACTAGTGCTTGCCAAGGCGATTGGTATGAGGTCATCCCTCGAGATAACGTTGAACATTGGAGGCTCACTTGCAATAATAAATACATTCGCTAGTGTTAAGGAAAAATGTCCTTGTGTCAGGCACAGCATACACGGCGGAGCTATATGATGGGAAATCATTCCTTCCTATGTTTTGATGAAATGTGATGGAAGAGCGAATTTAGTAACCTCATTCATTTAACGATGATGTCCTCTCTATCCCTCTCAATAGAGAGAAAGGTGCGTAGCTAACCTCCACGTAAAGGAACCCTAGCATTAAGTGTCTTATGGTGGTGGTTGGGGCGCCACAGTGTGTATCCCGGAAAGCATTTTCCTGTCATCTGCATCTACACGAGTCACAACAATGAGACATATATATTTATCATACCCTGACCGAGGATTGGTGCACGCTTGAATGAGAACGCACATAGCAATGTATATGAACCGCCCACACCGATTTTTACTATCCACAACATTCATATACCAAACAATTTATCTGTGCCAGCGAACTTCTCCTCAGAGTGGGTTTTATGAGCGGGTGAACCCACCTCTGCAATGTTGACCACAGAGCTGCGATCAAATAGTACATGGATGAGATCTTATTCTTTTTATTAAACAGACTGATTTCCTCTGAATTGGTTATCAAAGGGGTGTTGAAAAATCCTGCATATTTTGCTAATTTTCATTGAATTATGGTGAAAGAGAGATAAATGTCGTCTTAGAAGAACTGACTGAGCAAATAAATAAGCGTGATTACATCCCATACAGGTGATATACTTTGAGTTGGGAATCGATCAGCGCATTGCCAGATATTGAACAAAAGTTGTTTGCGTTATTACTGAGACGTTTCAAATAAATCAGTGTGTATTTTATGAAATATTAACACATGTGTGATCTATTTATGCACGGTTATACCGGTCATATCATGCACGCTTTAACACGGAAACTATGAGAAAATTTCACACTCCATATATTAATGTACATTCCTTAACAATGTAATTGCTGAATTTGGTCAAGATTATTAAAATATGTGCCCATTAAATGCCGATTTGCAGACCAATAGGAGACTATGTTTGAGAATTTGACACTGTATTGACTGACTCGGTTACCATTGGTAGATCTTCAACAATAGACTTCTCTAGACATACAAATGCACATTCCTCACAACCACTACAAGCCAGCGCCATCATGAGCGGGTTAATGTAGTTTTAGGAATCTGTGAAAAGGAAGGCAACCTAGAAGTTGAAAAAGAGACAATTATTTGTATCTATGTGTATGAAGATGAAGAATATACCTTTCGACTGTATCCGCCTATCATATGACGTCATAATCAACTAAGTGACGTGAACCCTGGTGTCATAATCATGGCGTCATGAATGATTTGATATAGCCCGTCGTCAATGCTTAATGGTCCGACACGTTGTTCGAATTGTATGTCTTTGTTATTTAACAAACATGATGTTTAATACTTTGAAACTAATTTGATTGGGCGCCATAGGCAGCAACAGCATCCAGTCACATTAGTTTCAAAATATTTAACAGCTTACCTGTATAGTTTGCTGGAAATTTATAGTCAAGGAGTTCAGGGATTGATCTACCCCAACACGAGCGATGTGTGGTGGAGCTTAGATAGAGAGTGGCGGGTATAGCTAAATCTGGAGCGGTCCATCGTTATGTGACATTGGATGAAGGATAATCGGTGATTATTGAACCCTTTCCTAAAAGAACATATAGTGAAGTCCCAAAATCAGATACTGACTATATTAATACCAGCGAAATCAATGGTAAGAGGAACAAAAAAAAGAAAGAAAAGAAAGATTACGCATGGGAGAAATAGAGGGATCCAATCAGTCACTCGAGTATCTGACGTGATATACAAATATGCAACATGGTAACCGACGTCACAATCATAATGTTTCCAACTTTGGTTCCAGTATGGTTAAGCAAACATGAGATATAAAAGATGAAGTTGAGCTAAACACCAAATGCTAATGATGAAAAGGACAGTTTTTCCCAGATTACAATAGCAAATCTTCATTTAATTATAGAAAAATATTCAAAATTAATTTCATTATACTTCAGACCTGGTGTTCTTTCAAAAATCACACCAACAGAACTACAAGCATTACAAATGTATGAAAAAATATCAGCATTAATTAAGTTGTGATAAATATTTTTTTTTAAACGGTAAAGGCGTAAAGAAATTGTATCACGTTTGGTGAATGATATGCTCATTGAAACGAATTTGACATTTACCTAATTCCCAGATGGGATGCAAGGTGCCAGAAGCCATTTGAATCGCTAAGTCCGGCAATCCCGCAGCTCGTGTATGGTACCTCAATTTAGGAATGGATATAGTCTAGGAATGAACCTTAATTTTTGGTTTCTTTATTTCCTAAGTTGTATGTTTACAAAAGATACTATTTTATTTGCTTTTATCTCGTTTTGGTGTATTATGTGTTTTGCTAATGTGTTTCCTATTGTTTTAATATGCTTTTTAATCAATTTCTGTCATTTTTTGCATTTTATCGTCGCTGTTGCTGTCCTCGTCGTTAAATTATTTTCAAAATATACAATAGCTTACAAAATCATACCTGTGAAGTCACGTTGGAATGGAAATTCTGGGAATTCGGAATTCAAAGAGTTAATCAACCGACCGACGTCCAAATCTGTCTACGATTGCAAGCGGCTTTTTGGGACCAATCTGGTTTTGGTTGTTGTTTATATTATGGGCTGTAAGCCAACACGTTAATTAGAAGTGTAATTATAAATAATAATTACATCGGGGTAGAGGTTACAAATGACCCATTGCTCTATCCCACCCGCCACCTCCCCCTGTATTTTGTCAAGTGAATGTGAATGCTAATTTCAGTATGCCGTTGTACTAAATTATTCTCTGGTCAGTGTATACGGTATATGTCTCACTAATAGAGAGCTAGCGCTATTGGTTGCTACTGTGATGTTTAATCTACCCTTTTGTGTGGCTATGGTACTTCTGGTTAGAAATAAGATTCCTATTCTTTAGATGCGAGGGGACTAAATTGCTAGAATTTGCACATAGACATCACCTGGTAAACTCCTTTTTGAGTCGCGACATTATGACTAAACTACCATTTTTACATTAACCATTTCACGACGAAGCCGGTTAAGACCGGCCTCTGCAGGGTTCTTGAGGAATGTCCGTTTACAGGCAAAGAGAAGACTATTTTTGAAAATTTTACCACGGGAATGACTGGCTCGATAACCGAGCCAGTCAATCCAGTGGTAAATTTTCATAAATAGTCTTCTCTTGGCCTGCAAATGGGCATTCAATTAGTAAATATTTGAAATTTTTTGAACAAATTTAGTCATTAAAGGGTTAACAAAGCGAGAGATTTTGGGTATGAATGTATTTCTAGATATGGTATTGAAGGTTAATTGATCTTTTTTTTATATGTGACCTGAAAATATAAGTTGGTGGTTTGAATGTTTGTTAAGTAACTATGCTATTCGGCTGCGCAGATAATCCCAGGAAGAATATAATGACTGCCCTCACGATGGAAATTATGTTAGTTCTCATTTGTAAAAACAAATTGTTATAATTGGAAGGCACTTTTGACCCGGGTCCAACGCTCGGTAGAGAAAAGAACTGCTCAATAGTATGGTCATATATTCTGATCACGATAAAAAGGAAATTGACAAGGTTCATACTTATTCCGGTGACTGTTAGAACCGGATCTCGTTTAGCCGTTTCTCTTCCTTATGGAGGAATAGATTTCAAATTTTGTCTTTGGGCTACAATTGTTGAGATTATTGTGTCGATAGGCCTACTATATAGTAAGATTTTTAAATGACAAGAATATTTATTAAGCTAATGATGGAAACATTTATTAAGCTGTATTAAGTTCAATAAGACAACTGTGTATTAAAGCGATGCTAATCTCATATCAAATGTTATACTGCTCCGATAGATTATGCTTTATAGATTCCATATCATTCATATTCTGTCACATTCTCGGATCTGTATCACAATTATCGGCTTTATAATATCGAGTAAATGTTGAACAGTGATCGCCACCATTTTGTCTCCTCAAGCGATAGTGTATGGTGTCATGTAAGTGCCATTGCATTACATTCTTTATTATGTAATATTCATCTCGTTGAATTCAACCGCTTACCTGTATGATTGCTTTTATACCACAGTGCCAAACTATAGCTGGCGCATCTATGACTGAGCTATTTCCCGAGGCAGGCACGCTAGGATTTTTTTGAATGGTTGAAAAGTGAATCACGACAGCCATCATAGGCTGTAGAAATGTAGCAACGTTTAGCTACTAAAGCCTGAATATCTTTCTTTAGCGTCATGGTGAAAAGCTTAACACGGCCTGCATAGTTTATGACTGGCATATTTGATCACCTGAATAGCTATCAAGAGTTCAGATTAGTTATCCTTTAAATTGTCTCAAGCTTAATACGATACATATTATCTTTAGTTCTCTAAGTTTGATAAGAGAGAAGCAGGCGGTATTAGTAAAATATAATAAAGACGCGAGCACGTGGCAACTTCAAATGTAAGTGCTGTTTGTTTTGACATTGGTATTGATCAAATTAATGAATGATGCACGCATCTGGACAAAATACGATGCCACCACCGATTCCTAAAATTGTCATTGACAAGCGCGTATTAACCCTTTAAAACCTCAAATTTGTTCAAGAAAATGTCCATTTTGTCATAGAAAATGTTCATTTGCAGACCACGAATCGTTATTTTTGAAAATCGTTCACTGGAACGACTGGCTCTATTGTCTCTTACCGAGCCAGTCATTTCAGTGGTAAAATTTAAAAAATAATCTCCTGATCTGCAAATCTACATTTCACAAGACCATGCACTGCGGAATCCGCGTTTTCTTGCCGGTTTGAGTGTCAAAGCCATTCTTGAGTCACTTTATAGCCTATATAGGTACGTACATCCTTTAATTTTTGTCATAAAAACACGCAACAAATATATAGCCAACTACATGTTTCTATATAAATGTGTTTCTTGTTTATTGTGACAAAAATTCAAAGATCGTTCCTAGGTTGGGTGCCTAGGCTTACGTATGTCCTCAGAAAATTAGATTGAAACATATTGATAATTTAACACATCTGCCTATCTGTCACATTCACATATGCGTAGGAATAGCCGACCGGGGTGGGGTTTGGGGTGGGGTAGGGTTACCCAGGTCTTTCCTTTCCCCTAGAGTATCCCGGATATAGCACCCCTAGGCTTTGGCCCCACCTTTAGTTTGCACATTCCCACACCCTGGTAAAGATACGTTCCTACAATTCCTATAATTTCTTTAAGTTGCGAAATTGAAATAGAGGCCCGTGCCTCTATTTCAATTTCACAACTTTAAAAATTATATTAATTTATATGGCATGGAATCATCATATGTTAAGATTTATTTCGTTTCATTACGGCTCACAGTTTAAGCCTCTAAAACTGTATAATTTTAACAATTTTACTGTGAATATGCACCTTTAAGTCAAAGACGTAAGTGTGAGGGAGCAGCTTATGTCAGGCGTAACTTACACTTCTTTGTGAATTCGGGCCCGCGGGCTCGCGTTTAACCCTTTAATGGTCAAGCTGGCCAAACAACTGGCCTCTGTAAAGTCCATTTGCAGGGCAAGAGAAGACTATTTTAGAAAATTTTCCACTGGAATGTCTGGCTCGATAACAGAGCAAATCTGAGCAAATTTGACCATTAAAGGCTTTCAACAAAAAAAATTTTTTATAAAGTCTAAGGCCCGATTTATAAGTCGAACTTCCCTATGCCGTGTAAACTAAATCCGCCTGAACTAGTTCAACGTATAAATCAACCAGTCGTCATTATCGCGGCATGACAGAAAGTTCGACTTATAAAACGGGACTCGTAACGCAACGAAGAAACAAACTCGGTATCATCTTCACTACAGTAATACAGCCATCTTGATTAATGTCCATTTGCAGTCCAAAAGAAGAATATTCTTTTTTTAAATTTATTAATGTAATTACTGGCTCGGTAACTGAGCCAGTCATTTCAGTCGCAAATTTTCAAAGAGTATTCTTCTATTGACCTGCAAATGGGCATTGGCTATGCAAAGACGTGAATCTATTAGGCCGTGTATCTCATACAGCCACTATTTCGGTAAATAGCAGGTATATCGGCTAGCGTTCTCATTGGAATCGCTCTTGTACCGAAATAAATACGTCATAGTTTCGAAATTTTATCCCAAAAAATCGGCGGTTTATCTTTTGATATATGCTATTGCTTCCCTATGTGAACGCAAACTATTCCCTTCGCGGTAACGCTACCGTAAGCATTTTCTCTCCCTGTCTGGCAGGTAGCTCTACGATCATCATTTTAATTTGCTCTCCACCAGGTAGCACCACCGTCCAGTCCAGGATTATCTTCCAGCAGTGCGAATGCAAACCTGCGAATGCAAACCGATATATCGGCAGCTCGGTGAAGTTAGCTGGATATTGGCTATTGGATATTGAATATTCAATTTCCCGTTACCGGATATTGGTTATTAAATTTCCTGTAGTGGTATATTGATTATTCAAGATACATGTACTTGAAATAGTCACCCGTGGGCTAGCACAAGCATCAGGACGAGGGGCATGGCCCAGAGCAGACGTGGCAGCCTATTGGGCAATACGTTGGGGCAGGCGGCTGGCTGAGGTGCCTACTCGGTCCTTTGCCCGCCCGGCGCTGTGAGCATACCGAGGGTAGCAGTATGGCAAGGCGGCTAAAATATCTTCTTCGTATGCCTCGGGTAGTTCCAGGACTGTTTGAGACGATGTAATTGAAGACAGGAATAAGTTCAGCAAATGTACAATGATATAGTCTGACACAAAAGTTATATTGAATATTCAATATCCTGTAGCAAGATATTGGATATTCAATATACTGTGTCGGGATATTGGATATTCGGATGGTTGGTGGGTGATAGCTATTGGAAGAAATACCACCACCACCACCACCAACCTCACCCCCATCACCACCACAACAACAACAACAACAACACTGTCACCGCCGCCAACAGGACCACGACCACCACCACCACCAACAGCGGCAGCAGCACCACCACCACCACCACCACCACCACCACCACAACAACCACCACCACCGTCATAAACAGCTTGCTGCGTTGGACAAATCAATATGATACATTACAATGTAATTAGATTCTGTACTCTTAACCACTCACCCACCCACCCATCTAGTCTCCATTAATATTGGTGTTGATGTATTTTCTCACAGATCCATCCATCCGTATTTTCATGCACTGTTAATATTTGTAGTCATCTATGATCGGACAATTTTTAATCGCAACTCCGGAACTAGTATTCATCTATCTGTTGCTATGTCTGTCTGTCTGTCTGTCTGTCTGTCTGTCTGTCTGTCTGTCTGTCTGTCTGTCTGTCTGTCTGTCTGTCTGTCTGTCTGTCTGTCTGTCTGTCTGTCTGTCTGTCTGTCTGTCTGTCTGTCTGTCTGTCTGTCTGTCTGTCTGTCTGTCTGTCTGTCTGTCTGTCTGTCTGTCTGTCTGTCTGTCTGTCTGTCTGTCTGTCTGTCTGTCTGTCTGTCTGTCTGTCTGTCTGTCTGTCTGTCTGTCTGTCTGTCTGTCTGTCTGTCTGTCTGTCTGTCTGTCTGTCTGTCTGTCTGTCTGTCTGTCTGTCTGTCTGTCTGTCTGTCTGTCTGTCTGTCTGTCTGTCTGTCTGTCTGTCTGTCTGTCTGTCTGTCTGTCTGTCTTTACATTGAAAAAAACGCATTGGCACAGGAATTTAATTAAAAATTTCTTTGCCTAAATTTGTCCTATCGAGACCAAGTTTAGATTTACTTAGAGTGGTCCCCCCTTGAGATTAGTTGGGGTAAAGTGAATTAATCAGTAGGTCGCTTTAACAGGTAAAGGCTGGGATTGATCCTACATTATAGAGAAATCACACACACGAATACACACACATATACACACACGCACGCACATACGCACGCACGCACGCACCTGAACGAATGCACGAATGCATGCAATAATACATGCACACAGTAATACCTGCACGAATGCACGCAATAATGCATGCATGAACACATGCACGAACGGACGCACGAATGCATGCACGCACACACCCAGGCACTAATGTACTCACGAATTAATGCACCCATACCCACATACACACGCACACATAAACCCACGCAAGTATAGATGCACACACGTACGGATGTACGAGCACACACCCATACACACATACGAACAAACGCCCGAACGCACGAACGAACGAACGAACGAACGACCGCACGCACGAACGAACGAACGAACGAACGAACGAACGAACGAACGCACGCACGCACGCACGCATGCACGCACTTTTGCAGACACAAAATTAAAAGATGTCCTACGGATATGATTTCATGTTGCCCCACCATTGATTTTGGTTGGGATTAGATTTATTTAAGAATAGGTAGGGAGGGATGAAGCCTTGTCATTGTTATCAGGAACTATAAGGTCTAACTTTGATCTTACTAGCAAATCTTTCAGGTTTGGATTTCTATTGTAAGCTATTACTGGTCGTGCTTTGATCGGTTCCTTTAATTTAGATTGCAACTGTGAATATTCGTCTTTCATGGTTTTCGCTAATTCAACATTACGTCTATTGTATATGAGTTGAAATGGGATAATTTTGTTCTTTTGTGATATTCCCGAATCTACATTTATTCCAAATGGTGCTTTTGTTTGGAGTGTTCTAATCCAATGGCCCTCTCGGATTTTGCGAAACGAACTCGTTTCTTCCTCACTATCGAAGGTCGGAATCTGTTCTATTGGCATGATTTCAAAATGATGTTCAACTGAATGATCCGGAAGTTGGAAATGTTGAGCAATTGGCGTATCTGCTGAGGTGTTAATATCAGAAACGTGGCGTCTAGCACGCACTCTAAATGCATTTTTTGTTTCACCAACATACTGTTTCTGGCAAAGGGCACAATTGATCAAATAGACTACATTCTCAGAATCACAATGCATATTAGTTCGGATATGATATTCATTTTTAGTTTGAAAGCTCAGGAATGTTTGTTGGTTTACAATATAGTTGTTTACTTTGCATCTATTTTTGTCGCATTTAGAAACTGATCCATCGCACATGATTGGTTTATTGTGTTTAATTTGGACAGGTTCAAACTCGGGTCCGCTATGAGGTTTTAGATTTTCAAGCTCATTGATGGTGTCTGCTTTAATTTTTCGAAGAAAACGGGCTGAATAGCCTCGTGCTTTCAAAGCATCAAACAGAGTAGAGCATGCACTATTCAGATTTTGCCTGTTGCTAGAGTTTCGAAAAAATCTTATGATTTGCGATTTGATCAAACCTTTAAATGTGTGTGGAGGATGAAATGATTTTTTGTGAAGCAGCTGATGTGAGTCTGTTGGCTTAAAGAATACTTTATATTCTAATTTTCCAGAGGAATCAAATTGAGGACCCTTATAGATCGTGACATCTAAAAAGTCAACCGATGTTCCACTAATAGTAGCTTTTAGCTTGATGTTTGAATCTTGGTTATTTAAAATGCGAAAAAATTCCCAAAAGTCTTCTTCTGAATGTTGCCAAACTATGAAGATGTCATCTAGATATCTGAGGTAAAGAAGAGGCTTTTTGGTTGATTTGTTCAGTGCCTCCTCTTCCCACTCCGCAACATAAATCGTGGCAAAATTTGGGCTGAATCGTTTACCCATTGCGCATCCACAGATTTGAAGGTAATTTTCACCATTAAATTGGAAATCGTTTCCTTTAAGACTTAGCTCTAATAATTTTAGAATTTCCGTGTCTGGTCGATCTGGATCAGGAAATTTGACAAAAGAATTCTTAATAGCATTGACTCCAGCATCAATATCTATATTGGTATACATAGCATCTATGTCTAATGTGACTAAATATGCATCTTTCGGAACTGACAATTTGGATAATTCTGAAAGAAAGTGTTCTGTGTTCTTGAGAAAGCTCTTGTGTCTATTAGCAATGGGCTTTAAATAGTAATCAATATATTCTGAAATGCCATAAGACTCACTGCCACAGTCTGAAATGATGGGTCGTCCAGGTGGTGTCAATGGATCTAACCAGGTGCTGATAGGTTTATGGATTTTAGGCAAGATATAAAATGTCCGATTTTGTGGATTATTCTCACCTAGCAGATACTTTAGCTGTTTCTTATCGATGTACTTATCTCTATGCAATGAATTAAGTATTTCAATGAAATTTTGTCGGTTTTGAGGCCAAATTAAATTATCAAGTTTTCTGTAATGCCTGGTGTTAGTTAACTGCCTTTCGGCCTCGCGGATGTAGTTTTCTCTAGACATAATCACAGTTGCTGAACCTTTATCGGCTGGTTTTATAATAATATTTTGATTTCCACGTAATTTGTTGATAGCCTGTCGTTCGAGAAATGAAAGGTTTTGCTTATTGTTTGTAACTGGCAATGATCTGGCTATACCAGCAACCGTTTTTATGGTTGCTTTAACATTGTCATCAACTAGCCTATCTGGAGGGTCCCAACCGGATTTTCCAGTGAATGGTTTTGACTCTCCATTTAAATTTCGAAAATGATGGGCTATTTTTACTGAATGACCAAAATTAGCTACTTCAATAAGACCTGTGTCTAAAAGCAAATCTAATCCTGTTTTTGGTTTTGGAGTTGGTATAAAAGTAAGACCACGATCGAGAATTGATTTTTCAGATGGTGAGAGATCATAGTCAGCTGCTAAATTGACAAGGTTTGTTCCTAATCCTATGTTAGGGGAGCTATTGCCTTGACCCACATTTAGTTTAAACTAAGCACCGTCAACCAATGGTTATAAATACAATTAGCTGTTTCTTTTGTCCAATGGATTCTATCCTTCTCAACATGAAAATTCGCATCAGAAATTTTGGGGATGACCTTATCAACGTGGCAGTTGGACCTTGCTGATTCGTTGATACGCTTGAGACAGTACCTTTGCCTGTCTGACAAGCTATCAGAGAAGTTAATCTCAGCAAAGTGCAACTCCGCATTAGGAAAGGTGTTTTTAAATTCACGAGCCATGAACCGTAAATGGCTTGAGGCTTTGGTTGGATGCTCATTTTTGGAGTTGATGCCAATATTCAAGATGATCTTCTCCGGGCTAGGGCCATCCTGGTGTCGCATAGCCATTGTTCTGAAATGTGATAATGCGGCACCAGGATAGCACTCAACCTGGATGTCAGGATGGACATCTAAATCAATTCGGGCTAGATTAGAGGACCCTATCATCAGAATCTTTTTGGTGATTCTGGGGATCCTCCACAGGCCCTTGCTATGCGATTGATGACGGTACTTAGCAAACTTCCTGTCAGACAGGTTACTATTATTCTCCATAGGAGGGAGAGGAGGTGGAGACAGAAGAAGAGGAGCAGAAGAAGGTGCGTGAGGAGAAGAGAGATGAAGCGTAGGAGGAAGAGGAGGAGGAGGGATGGAGAGAGGAGATGCAAGAGGAGAAGATTGAGTATGAGGAGAAAGAGGCGGGATTGAGAGAGGAGATGCATAAAGAGAAGAAGTTTGAGGAGGAAGAGGAGGAGGCGGGATTGAGAGAGGAGATGCATGAAGAGAAGAAGTTTGAGGAGGAAGAGGAGGAGGCGGGATTGAGAGAGGAGAAGGAGGAAGAGGAGAAGATCGAGTCAGAAGGTGGCGAGGAGAAGATAGTGGAAGAGATGAGGAAGAGTTGCTAGGTGGTAGATTGGGGGAACAGTGAGTAACAACCCGACAACGGCGCACAGGAGGAGAATTTGTCTTTGGGAGAGCCGGCCATGACTCTGTTACATCATCAACACCAGGTGCTGGTGTTGGTGATGTATACAGATTCGTCCGCTTGGAAGTGGTAGGCGAGGGTGTGAAGGTGGTTGGTGACCGTTGTCGTTTGTTAGTCATTGTTGAATGATAACCTGAACCTGTACTCGGTGTGGCCGCCGGTGTTGGTAGAGACATCACTCTATTTTGCTTATCACTAGCTATTTCTGCCAAAAATTTCCAAAAATTTGTGATTGTCATTGTGGCCAATTTATTTCCAAAATTTTGCCTACCCCATTTCAATGCTATGCCTTTGGCTCTGTCTAGATCAAGAATTACATTAGATTCGGCCACTTTTACCTCTGCCTTTAATTTGTCCAATTTGCTTCGATAATGTTTGATTAAATTTTCTAAGCAGCTATGAGCCCAAATTTGGTTTATCATGCTGGTCGATTTCAAAAATTCGTCATCTCGTAAGGCAGGGCAGAAAAACGAGTTCATCTCCTCCATTTTCATGCTGAGAGATTTCGGGAGAGAGTCTGATGCCAAATGCTCTCGTAAAAGACCATAGTGATGCAAGCATTGCAACACATGGAAGTACATCTTAACCAGTCTCTGAAAGGCCTGAACAGACTGGTTAGGAGCACTTTTGGTTGAAGAAAAGTTGGACGCTGGGTTGCCAGATTTGCGTCCTTTACCCACTGGGCCATTGAAATTCTTGGCCATTTTAGAACGTAATCAAATTTCTACAGATTTATGTCAAATTTAGTCAGAAAAGTTCAAAAAAGTTAACTACCAAATATTAACTAGAGCGATATGTGTTGAAACAATTTAGAGACTGAAAAATAAGAACAATTAATACAAGATTATTATATATATATAAAATTAAAGCTTACACTGTCAGTTGCTGGAGCGCTTTCGACGTAATGGTCTTCGTCATGCAGCGAAAAAACTGGTCTAATGGCAACTGATAATTCTTACATATTTATAGGAGAATTACTACAATGGTGACTACTGATTAACTATTAATTCAGTCTCTCCACAAAAGATCAAACCAAACCCGAAGACCTGCTTTAGATCAATGTGCGCCTTTGGCGCTACTGAAGTCAAACAGCTAATACAAAAGGCGTGATTGCTTAATTATATCGAGCTTATCTAACTGTAGCATGGGTTAGTACGCCGGTTCGTTTCAGGCGATTAAGGTGTGAGAATAACAATGAGGGCTATTTGGTCAGTCATTAGATCAAATGCTGCCGAGATATGTTTAATCATGGCGGCGGAGAGTAATTTACTTGTTGTTTGAGTACTGCAAGGGACAGGTTTCCTGAATAAAGATTATTAAAACAAATTCTGACAAGTTATACAGTTATTTGATCTTGGCGAATCGGTTCACTCAGTCATTACAAAGCGTTGATTACTTCTTTGTAATAAGTTGGCGTTGCCGTGTGTTCGAAAATAGGAACAAATTTTGACAGTTAGGAGTTATACAGTTTTTTGATCTGGGCAAATCGGTTCACTCAGTCATTACAAAGCATTGATTACTTCTTTGTAAAAAGTTGGCGTTGCCATGTGTTCGAAAATAGGAATAAACAAATAGTTTTGAGCAGGTCTTTCTGACATAGGATGATCCATTGTGGATTGACTGAATGTTGTTGGTCTAGTGAGATTCCTTCTAAAGAGAGGTGGTTGTAAGTCACAGGTTGTTTGAGCTTTGTAAGCTTATATGTCCAACAACCCATGCACTCATTCACCCGCCCAGACACCAGCATATTAATCCATCCATCAGTCCATCCTGCCATCCACCTAAACAAATACTTGATTAAGGGGAGAACAGATTTGTAAACTGATAGACAGACACCCGGTGGGTGACTAGACGACTGAACAAATGAATAGGCAAATGGGTGAAAGCTACAATTTCATTTCCGAATTTGGTTTAATTTATTCACTTAGTCATTGCAAAGCGCTAATTGCTTCTTTGCAATGAGTTGGTGCGGCTGTTGAAAAAATAAGAATAAAAAACGGCAGGTGGTTGCGGAAGAGAGGTGGTTTGTACCATTACAAACATATATGTCCAAACAATCCATGCACCCACCCGGCCACCCACCCAGTAATCCATCCATCAGTCCATCCACATAGACAATCAATTGATGTCCGGGAGGCACAGACCAGTAAACCAATAGAGAGGCCAAGGCCAGGTGACAGGATGAGTGAACAGATAGGTGGATGAACGAACGAATGAATGAATGAATAAACGCACATACGCACATACGCACATACGCACATACGCCCGCACGCACGAACGAACGAACGAACGAACGAACGAACGAACGAACGAACGAACGAACGAACGAACGCATGGACGACCGTGCAAACGAAATATCAGCTACCAGCAGACCAATTCCGACAGTGTATTTGTACATGTAAACAGTTTAAAATTGTTTGATTTGGGACAAATATGGAGGCCTGGCACAAGCAAGTCCGTCTTTACATTGAAAAAAACGCATTGGCACAGGAATTTAATTAAAAATTTCTTTGCCTAAATTTGTCCTATCGAGACCAAGTTTAGATTTACTTAGAGTGGTCCCCCCTTGAGATTAGTTGGGGTAAAGTGAATTAATCAGTAGGTCGCTTTAACAGGTAAAGGCTGGGATTGATCCTACATTATAGAGAAATCACACACACGAATACACACACATATACACACACGCACGCACATACGCACGCACGCACGCACGCACCTGAACGAATGCACGAATGCATGCAATAATACATGCACACAGTAATACCTGCACGAATGCACGCAATAATGCATGCATGAACACATGCACGAACGGACGCACGAATGCATGCACGCACACACCCAGGCACTAATGTACTCACGAATTAATGCACCCATACCCACATACACACGCACACATAAACCCACGCAAGTATAGATGCACACACGTACGGATGTACGAGCACACACCCATACACACATACGAACAAACGCCCGAACGCACGAACGAACGAACGAACGACCGCACGCACGAACGAACGAACGAACGAACGAACGAACGAACGAACGAACGAACGCACGAACGCACGAACGCACGAACGCACGCACGCACGCACGCACGCACGCACGCACTTTTGCAGACACAAAATTAAAAGATGTCCTACGGATATGATTTCATGTTGCCCCACCATTGATTTTGGTTGGGATTAGATTTATTTAAGAATAGGTAGGGAGGGATGAAGACTTGTCATTGTTATCAGGAACTATAAGGTCTAACTTTGATCTTACTAGCAAATCTTTCAGGTTTGGATTTCTATTGTAAGCTATTACTGGTCGTGCTTTGATCGGTTCCTTTAATTTAGATTGCAACTGTGAATATTCGTCTTTCATGGTTTTCGCTAATTCAACATTACGTCTATTGTATATGAGTTGAAATGGGATAATTTTGTTCTTTTGTGATATTCCCGAATCTACATTTATTCCAAATGGTGCTTTTGTTTGGAGTGTTCTAATCCAATGGCCCTCTCGGATTTTGCGAAACGAACTCGTTTCTTCCTCACTATCGAAGGTCGGAATCTGTTCTATTGGCATGATTTCAAAATGATGTTCAACTGAATGATCCGGAAGTTGGAAATGTTGAGCAATTGGCGTATCTGCTGAGGTGTTAATATCAGAAACGTGGCGTCTAGCACGCACTCTAAATGCATTTTTTGTTTCACCAACATACTGTTTCTGGCAAAGGGCACAATTGATCAAATAGACTACATTCTCAGAATCACAATGCATATTAGTTCGGATATGATATTCATTTTTAGTTTGAAAGCTCAGGAATGTTTGTTGGTTTACAATATAGTTGTTTACTTTGCATCTATTTTTGTCGCATTTAGAAACTGATCCATCGCACATGATTGGTTTATTGTGTTTAATTTGGACAGGTTCAAACTCGGGTCCGCTATGAGGTTTTAGATTTTCAAGCTCATTGATGGTGTCTGCTTTAATTTTTCGAAGAAAACGGGCTGAATAGCCTCGTGCTTTCAAAGCATCAAACAGAGTAGAGCATGCACTATTCAGATTTTGCCTGTTGCTAGAGTTTCGAAAAAATCTTATGATTTGCGATTTGATCAAACCTTTAAATGTGTGTGGAGGATGAAATGATTTTTTGTGAAGCAGCTGATGTGAGTCTGTTGGCTTAAAGAATACTTTATATTCTAATTTTCCAGAGGAATCAAATTGATGACCCTTATAGATCGTGACATCTAAAAAGTCAACCGATGTTCCACTAATAGTAGCTTTTAGCTTGATGTTTGAATCTTGGTTATTTAAAATGCGAAAAAATTCCCAAAAGTCTTCTTCTGAATGTTGCCAAACTATGAAGATGTCATCTAGATATCTGAGGTAAAGAAGAGGCTTTTTGGTTGATTTGTTCAGTGCCTCCTCTTCCCACTCCGCAACATAAATCGTGGCAAAATTTGGGCTGAATCGTTTACCCATTGCGCATCCACAGATTTGAAGGTAATTTTCACCATTAAATTGGAAATCGTTTCCTTTAAGACTTAGCTCTAATAATTTTAGAATTTCCGTGTCTGGTCGATCTGGATCAGGAAATTTGACAAAAGAATTCTTAATAGCATTGACTCCAGCATCAATATCTATATTGGTATACATAGCATCTATGTCTAATGTGACTAAATATGCATCTTTCGGAACTGACAATTTGGATAATTCTGAAAGAAAGTGTTCTGTGTTCTTGAGAAAGCTCTTGTGTCTATTAGCAATGGGCTTTAAATAGTAATCAATATATTCTGAAATGCCATAAGACTCACTGCCACAGTCTGAAATGATGGGTCGTCCAGGTGGTGTCAATGGATCTAACCAGGTGCTGATAGGTTTATGGATTTTAGGCAAGATATAAAATGTCCGATTTTGTGGATTATTCTCACCTAGCAGATACTTTAGCTGTTTCTTATCGATGTACTTATCTGTATGCAATGAATTAAGTATTTCAATGAAATTTTGTCGGTTTTGAGGCCAAATTAAATTATCAAGTTTTCTGTAATGCCTGGTGTTAGTTAACTGCCTTTCGGCCTCGCGGATGTAGTTTTCTCTAGACATAATCACAGTTGCTGAACCTTTATCGGCTGGTTTTATAATAATATTTTGATTTCTACGTAATTTGTTGATAGCCTGTCGTTCGAGAAATGAAAGGTTTTGCTTATTGTTTGTAACTGGCAATGATCTGGCTATACCAGCAACCGTTTTTATGGTTGCTTTAACATTGTCATCAACTAGCCTATCTGGAGGGTCCCAACCGGATTTTCCAGTGAATGGTTTTGACTCTCCATTTAAATTTCGAAAATGATGGGCTATTTTTACTGAATGACCAAAATTAGCTACTTCAATAAGACCTGTGTCTAAAAGCAAATCTAATCCTGTTTTTGGTTTTGGAGTTGGTATAAAAGTAAGACCACGATCGAGAATTGATTTTTCAGATGGTGAGAGATCATAGTCAGCTGCTAAATTGACAAGGTTTGTTCCTAATCCTATGTTAGGGGAGCTATTGCCTTGACCCACATTTAGTTTAAACTAAGCACCGTCAACCAATGGTTATAAATACAATTAGCTGTTTCTTTCGTCCAACGGATTCTATCATTCTCAACATGAAAATTCGCATCAGAAATTTTGGGGATGACCTTATCAACGTGGCAGTTGGACCTTGCTGATTCGTTGATACGCTTGAGACAGTACCTTTGCCTGTCTGACAAGCTATCAGAGAAGTTAATCTCAGCAATGTGCAACTCCGCATTAGGAAGGGTGTTTTTAAATTCACGAGCCATGAACCGTAAATGGCTTGAGGCTTTGGTTGGATGCTCATTTTTGGAGTTGATGCCAATATTCAAGATGATCTTCTCCGGGCTAGGGCCATCCTGGTGTCGCATAGCCATTGTTCTGAAATGTGATAATGCGGCACCAGGATAGCACTCAACCTGGATGTCAGGATGGACATCTAAATCAATTCGGGCTAGATTAGAGGACCCTATCATCAGAATCTTTTTGGTGATTCTGGGGATCCTCCACAGGCCCTTGCTATGCGATTGATGACGGTACTTAGCAAACTTCCTGTCAGACAGGTTACTATTATTCTCCATTGGAGGGAGAGGAGGCGGAGACAGAGGAAGAGGAGCAGAAGAAGGTGCGTGAGGAGAAGAGAGATGAAGCGTAGGAGGAAGAGGAGGAGGAGGGATGGAGAGAGGAGATGCATAAAGAGAAGAAGTTTGAGGAGGAAGAGGAGGAGGCGGGATTGAGAGAGGAGAAGGAGGAAGAGAAGAAGTTTGAGGAGGAAGAGGAGGAGGCGGGATTGAGAGAGGAGAAGGAGGAAGAGGAGAAGATCGAGTCAGAAGGTGGCGAAGAGAAGATAGTGGAAGAGATGAGGAAGAGTTGCTAGGTGGTAGATTGGGGGAACAGTGAGTAACAACCCGACAACGGCGCACAGGAGGAGAATTTGTCTTTGGGAGAGCCGGCCATGACTCTGTTACATCATCAACACCAGTTGGTGATGTATACAGATTCGTCCGCTTGGAAGTGGTAGGCGAGGGTGTGAAGGTGGTTGGTGACCGTTGTCGTTTGTTAGTCACTGTTGAATGTGAACCTGAACCTGTACTTGGTGTGGCCGCCGGTGTTGGTACTGACATCACTCTATTTTGCTCATCACTAGCTATTTCTGCCAAAAATTTCCAAAAGTTTGTGATTGTCGTTGTGGCCAATTTATTTCCAAAATTGTGTCTGTCTGTCTGTCTGTCTATCTGTCTGTCTGTCTGTCTGTCTGTCTGTCTGTCTGTCTGTCTGTCTGTCTGTCTGTCTGTCTGTCTGTCTGTCTGTCTGTCTGTCTGTCTGTCTGTCTGTCTGTCTGTCTGTCTGTCTGTCTGTCTGTCTGTCTGTCTGTCTGTCTGTCAAAATTGTGACATTTTGCAAAGACTGCCTATGTTATAACCATAGCGCTTTCGCATGTGAATGTTAGTAACTTAGTAGATACTCATTTTGTCGGTTTTTAACCAGCTTATATGAGATGCCATCATAACATTTCTCTACGTGTTTGTTCTAAACCTTTCTGGGAGCATATTATTAGCACAACTTACCTGAAAATGATGACATGGCTACCGTCCGTCGTCCGTCCGTCCATCTTTCATCAGTCGTGCACTCGTCGGTTGGCTTTACCATATCAAACTGGAATTGTGATGGGTCAGTCTTTTTGGTGGTCATTTTGGATTTTACGAAAACTTTCTGTACACCATTCAAAACGTCTCCTCCTAAACCACTACTTCGGCTTGAAAGTATTGTGGTAAGGCTCTAGAATAGATGTTCAAAATTGTGATTGGTCGATTTCTTCGGTGGTGCTTAGCTCCGTGAAGTTAGCTGGATATTGGATATTGGATATTAAATATTCAATTTCCTGTAGCGGGATATTGGGTATTCAATTTCCTGTAGCAGGATATTGGATATTCAATTTCCTGTAATGGGATATTGGCTATTCAACATATATGCACCTGAGCTAGTTAGTTGTGCGCTACCATGCATGCGTCAGCTCGAGGGCCGTGGCCTGGTTCTGACGTGGCAGCACATAAGGCAACACGATGGCAGACGGGCGGATGGATGAGGCACCTGCTCGGTCGTTTATGGACAGCGCACTGCTCTGAGCAAGTATACTGACTGAGCTGTGGTTATCCGAGTGGCGCGGGCGGTCTGCCAGCCAGGTGCCGCATGCATACTGAGAGCATGGCAGTAGGGTAAGGCGGATTAAATATCTTTGGTTGATTATTCGGTTGATTGGTGGGTGATGGATATTGAGTTGGGGTGGGTAGGTGCGCGTGTGGCTGGCTGGACGGATGGATGAATTGATGGATGGAGAAGAGGTAGGCCGAGGCACCTGCTCGGTCCTCTACTCAGCAGCGAATTGCTCTGATCTGTGATACTCACTGAGCTCTGGTTAGCCTGGTGCCGTGTGCATAACGAGCATATGATAGTAGGGCAAGGCAACGTTAATGTATTCATTGTGTGCTTCGGATATTGAGAGGACTGTTTGAGATGATGCAATTGAAGACAGGCATAAGTTCAACAAAGGTACGACGATATATTCTGACACAAAAGATACATTGAATATTCAATATCCTGCAACAAGATATTGGCTATTCAATATGGTGTGACGGGATATTGGATATTCGGTTGATTCGTGTGCGGTGGATATATGATTGGGGTGGGTGGGTGAGTGCGTGGATGACTGGCTGGATAAATGGATGGATGGATGGTTGGATTGGTGGAGAGGGTCGGGCCGAGGCGCCTGCTGGGTCCTCTAGCGACAGCGTACTGCTCTCTGATCGTGTATACGGACTAAGCTGTGGTTATCCGAGTGGCACGGACGACCAGCAGCCTGGTGCTGTGCGCATACCGAGAGTATAACAGTAGGGCAAGGCAGATTAAATATATTCGGCTGATTGGTGGGTGATGGATATTGAGTTGGGGAGGGTAGGTGCACGGGTGGCTGGCTGGGTGGATGAATGGATGAAGGGGTGGAGGGAGTGGGGAGTGAGGGAGAGAGTGAGCTAGGGAAGGAGGGAGTTAAGGAGGGAGGGAAGTAGTTATGGATGAATGGATGGAGGGAGGGAAGGAGGGATATAGGGAGGGTGGCGGGGTAGGAGGGCGAGGGAGGGGATGGATGGATGGACGGGTGGATGAAAGGAAAGAAGGGAGGAAGGAAGAATGGATGGATGGATGGTTGGATGACTGACTGGATGGATGGATGATGTGTGGTGCGTGGTGTGGTATGGAGTGGGACGTTAGTATTGGTGTGGTGTGGTGTGGTGTGGTGTGGTCTGGGGCAGTGGTCCAGGAGAAAGATGTCTGGTTGCTGGTGCCATGCGGAGTTGCAGTATGGCGGTTCGATCCCCGGCCGGGGAGATGCTGATCAACAAATTAAACTAATGGGTGGATGACTGTCGGCTGGTTAGAATGTGGAAATTGAAGCCGCGCATTGCCAATGCGTCAATAAAAATAAATACATACATACATACATACATACATATAGCAATTTGGAGGCGAGTGCTCTACCACCAGACCACCATCCAGAGGACAAAAATACTCTTTCACCGGAATGGCTTTCAACCACCCGTCTCACAACCACGTATGTACGCACGTATGAATGTATCTATCTATGCGTGTATGCCTTTGGTCTGCTAATGGGCATTATTATGAACACCACTACAGATATGTTTTTCCGAATTTATATAAAGTTAGTAATTATTTATTGTTTTTGGTATTTATAGTATGTGTACAACACAAACTAATTAAATAAAGGTCATAGATTACCTTTCCTCATTCCATACTTTCTTTGTCGTTGCCATCATGCAGAACTCGTGGAAGATGTCCGATTTCGCGTTTACATTGCAGATATTATATGCAAATTGTCGGATGCATATAACATTCTGAAGTTGGCCGATTAGTAGATGCCGATAAAAAGCGATGACCGACAGAGCATTCACACTACCCGATTCTGTCTTCCGCGATAAGTTGCGCACGTCAAATTGGGCCTAAAATCAGCTAATGTAAATGAGGCGTAAAGCTGTGGTCAGGTCGAGCTACGATGACCAGCACTGCACTAGAACTGTCGGCAACTGACTCGAAAATTTACGCTCATGTCGCTTGCGATTCGAGTACTAGCAACTATCGGCAACTACTTCCGCTGCCCATTTCCAAGTCGTACGTGCACTCATGTCAACTGGAAATACCGTACTAATAATAACCAGGGAAGTGAATCGAAAATCGTGTTCTCTTACGGATGTGCGTACATATCCGTAGTTTGATGTCTGAGGTTTCAGTGAGATTGGATGAAAACTGAATGAGTAGTAGTAAAAAGAACAAGAACATGACCAACCTTTAGAGATCAATTCCGGATTTAAAAGTTATCTACTAAAATAGTTTAATTTTCCTTACAGAGATACTAATATAATATTATACGAAAAGACTTCGCATTCAAATTATGTCGACAAAAGTCAAACCTTTAGTGACGTCAATTTATAGTAGCATCAGTTGATTTTCATCATGTGATTGTGTCTTCAGATGTTGATTGACAGATCTGATCCACGAATTATGAGACTGTTATAGCTTGGATTAAATAATCTTCTGGCATTGCTTTAAGTAATTGACCATTTAAATAAGTAATTTTGTTTGATTTTTTAAATTTTACCACTGTCATGACTGACTCTGTTGTCCATCAGTTTCTGTGTACTTATTGCCTACAGCCGATAATTCAGTTGCCAACAATCGTAATTATACACATGTCAATATTAACTGGCCTGCGATTGACGGCAACCCATCGTAGAAGTAGAACATGCTGTACTCCAGCGGTTAGAGATTTTTTTGGACAGCGATTGACGGCGATCGACAGTAAAGTGATCGCAGGTACGCTTAGGTCAAACCCGTCGGAGACTAAATCTGTCGCTGGGAATTGCCGATAGTTGCTCGAAAATCAAGCAGCGACTGGTTGAGTCGCAGCGCAAGCTCGACCTGACAGCAGCTTTAATAGGCGCTTATTGTAGTGTAGTATAGACATTTTATTTTCATATGTAGCACCTACTACAAGTAGACGCCGTAGGTCAGTCTGACCCTATTACATTGTTCTATGTATAGATACTGCGAGCGCCGTGTTAGTCTTTATATTATATATTTTCATTATCGTTACTTGTTGAGTTAGGTAAAATAGCTATATATTTTTCTAAAATGCGCATACGCCAAAACTTATACTAAATAGCTACATTAATACATACATTTAAACTCTCTAATATACGGCAACATAATTTCACTAGAGTCCTCTCTCACGCCAATACTGCCTGAGATATGGCGACTAATCCTAACTAGCACTAAGCTCGTGTATTTTGTTAGGATAGGGTAGCTAGGGACAACCGCTCATATGAAGGAGTGCTGTCTTAATGTAAAGCCTTATTCCCGGCACTGCTGCTACGTTACATAGGCAGCTGTCTCTTCTACGACTCTCTGGCCATCTGGTCAACCTAATTGTCTGGTAGTCCTCAGAAAGGTCCGCCAAAATAACGTGGCGACGACTAACACAGTATCTAGAATAAGAGGCGATGGGACCGGATTTTGTTGAAGCTGGCGCTCCGCCTCCACGTAATACAGTCTGCATCCCTTAAGCTCTAATAACACTTCTCAAGATCACTACAGGGGCCGTGTCTGGCTGATATGAGTGCTAAAAGGCTAATGGAACAATGTTCCTCGTCATTACTTGACATAAGCCACTACCTCAGGGTTCTCCCAGTATGTGTCACTATGGTGGAGTGAGTAAATGACGACACCAACGACGCTAGATGCGGGGATGGTCACTCCATCTACATTCAGAGGTTCCGTGTTCTCTCGAGCGATCAGGGGTACAGGCGAGCGAATACGCATGGACTCTTTCAACGAGTTTGGTGAAATAAGGCATATTGGGCAAGTTATCCCTGTGGAATTAGAATATATGTATTTTATATACCTGTATATATTAGCCGATGAAATGGCTGCATTTCTACCACGTTATCGTACAAGACAAAAGTGTTATTGGTCTCTAAAAAGTGTCATTGAACTCTAAAAAGTTTTATTGGACTCTGTATAAAAGTGTTATTGGACGCTCGAGGCTATTTGTTACGCCATAAGAATTTTACGTCATTTGCACCAGCATTGTTGCATCACGCAAACATTGTTACATCGTGCTGTATTACGTCATAAATGAATTGCTAACGCCTAGCATTCACACCGTACATTTGGTAAATAGTAAATTGATCGAGCATGTTACATTGAATCGTTTATTTTCTAATTGCTTCAATATTGTACTCGTCCACGTTGCTTTTAAAATACATGATAAAACCCATTTTTTAAATCAACTGTGATCATCTGATCATTGTATTGTGAAAACTTTAACACTGTGTCTTCGTATGACAACTTTGGAGGGTGACAAAATTGATTCAAATGACGGAGATCAGTCACGAGTCTAATTGGTCACCTTTCTTAGGAACACATTTTATAGGAGAAACACCAGCTGGTTTCAAAGTACAATGTTCTATGACATCTTCGCATAATAAAGTGTTAATTTCGTCATGTTAAAAGTCTGTGTGTTTTTTTTATCAAACTGGGGATTTTCAAACTGAAATGGTTTTAAATTTGAATCAAAATCAATACCCGCGCCACGAGTGACAATATTACAGGCAAAGTTACCCAGGTTTTTATTCTGCCATACTGTAGCACATTTCCGGAGCAACCCTGCTGTAAAGGAATCTCTCGCGAAACACATTTAAGTCTATTTTTAGGACACAGATGATAAATTAAACAGGTCACTCATTGGTATTGTTATAAAACTGAGGCCGTTGAGTCGTGGGCTTAGCTGATGCTTCCCGCATATACACTTCTCGGCCGCGCCCGAAATATCCACCGTAATTGTTGTTATATGGTCGTCTAGGTCTGTACTGAGTAAATACCCCTCTCTCACTGTTGCAGATAGGGTGAGAGGCGGGAGGTGACGTATGTACCGCTAACATTAGATTTCGCCGCTGTCGATCTGTCAGACCAGATGTTCCATTGTCATACATTTCAAAATAATCTGACACATCTTTGTTATGCTTAGCTTTAAACAATAATGAGGAAAATGTGTCGTCTAGAAACTGAAGTTTTGCTAACAAAACTGAAATCGCATCATTAAGGTCTTATTTAGAAAATTGTTCTTGAGCACATCTCGATAATTTTTAGAGCAGTTTCAACGTACCCGGCGCGTACGTTCGTTGGTCCTCTTTCCGTATGCCTTTTCGGCTATCATATAGTTTCCAGCCAACCAGTAGATTAACTCCAGTTAAACCATCTTTGATGGAGGCGTATGTCGCCTGCGCTGACGAAAGCGTTTCGTAACCTTTTACTCTCTGTGAGATTGACTCTATCTCGGTTTGAAAACGTAAACTTTTATCTGCACTTGTTGATTGTTCTGGAATTGTGTCCAATTGACCCATAACGCGACAGCGTGGACTAGGCTAGTGAAGAAGCACTTGGCAAAAAACCTAGTTTAGTTTGCTACAGTCATCCACATATACCTTTCTACAAAGCATGAAATTAAAGAAAATGACTATCCACTTCGTGGCGGCGAATCATGGAGGACAGGTAAAAGCCTGGGATCACTGCGTTGCAGTACTGCTGAGATTGCTGCGTAACGGGAACATAGCTTTCCAGTCTTTCCGGAAGCTATGGATTCGTAGATCAAAGATGCGCTTGGCAAAAAGACTACGTTTATGCAAATGCAACCTGTGTATCCTTGATGTTGTATAGCTGTAACAGCTGGGCAGCTCCAAAGGCAGCTAGATGTCAGCCACTGCAAACACTTGCACACCACCACTGGACATCGATAGTCAGACAGCATAATTTTCAATTATGCACTATACAAGATGTGCAATATATCGCCGCTGTCTGTTAAAGTTGCCAAGCAAAGATGGGCCATGTTTGACCATGTATAAGTTTTACTACCAAAGGTAGATGATGGTTACCAATCAGCGTGATTGATGCCGATTGGGTCCATACAATGTAGTTGATGGATCCAGAATTTTTCACGGTCCTTGCGGAAAGCTGTGGCTTCCGTGCTGTCAGGATCGTGACGTAACACTTCGATGATTCTGTGGTTGATATCTGTGGGTCCGTGGTTGGGGAGATTAAAATGTTGTGCTACAGGCGTGTCTTTGTTGTTTTTGATATCCCTCATGTGTTCTTTGATGCGAACTTGGAATTCTCGTCTAATCCGGCTACAAGAATCAAATCCGGTCACACCCCCACGTGTAGCCGCTTTTTGGAAAGTATAAAAGGAAGACACAAACTGTGTATTGATATCCAGACTCAAACTTGCACACAAGTTCGCGTCAGGACAAACTAAGCAGAACCAAGCTTCTCTAAACATGTTTGACCATGTGTTAAGGTTCCAGAAGCCACACTATGACAGAGGGCCTTGTAATTCACCCTACAAGGAGCCAGCAAAGCCACGAGAGGACGTCATTGCATAAATAAAGTGTACTACGACGTGGCCTACAGAGAGCAGGACTCGGTACACTCAAATCAAGAATGGACCGGTGGAGGTTAAGGATGTCGGCTGATGACGAAGCACAGTGGGCAAAAGCGAAAAAGGACTGATTGCAGCTGCAGGCTGTTTCTACTACTACCGCCGCTGAATACAGTAATCATACATACTTGAGTGGCAGATCATAAGATAATATAAGACATTTTCTAAGGAAGCTAGAGCTGCTGATCAAACTATGAGACGAGTGGCGTTTAATATCCATTCGCAGGCCTGGAGAAGCCTTTTTTAATTTGCAGCTGGAATGGCTCACTCGATAACCACAACTCTCATTCCAGGTGCGTCGGTACGAGTAATTGTTTACTTATTTTCACAAGAATTGTTTTTGAACTATTATTTTGGTGACAAGGCTAATGGATCTTATGTCAATATTATTAACTATGCGTCATGAATATCGAGCCTATCAGATCAAAGCCAGGTCTGCAGACGTTCAAAAAGACCACAAACCCTAAGGTGTCAATTTCATCGGTTATGCCAAATATATTATTGACGCAATATTAGTAATATAAGTTATCTATTAACCCATCTTCTGTCAACTTAACCATTTAATGGTAAAACTGGCCAAATCAGTCGCTTCAGTGGTGTTGAGGAATGTCCATTTGCAGGCCAAGAGAAGACTATTTTTTGGCCTACAAATGGATATTGATTATGCACAAGTTTGAATTTTCTTGACCATATAATGTTCAAACAGCCTTCATTTACAGGACAACTGAAAGACTTTTTTTGTAAATTCCATAGAAAAACTTTTTAAAATTGTCTTCTCTTCGCCTGAAAATTGATTGCATTCAATGGGCAACAATTTCTTCTTTATTTACAAATCGTGACCGTTAAATGGTTATTTAATAGTCCTATATAACTGGTATATTAAACGCTTTGATGTGTCTTCTACACAATAGACGGGTATGCTCAGATTAGGGATGTTACCTTACGCCATCGGTTAGCTGGATAATTATTATATTTTCGGCATTTACTTTCATCTTTTCTCCTCCTCAAATATTGAGTGAACAAGTAATGAAATTGGATGGCTAAAACACAGTACTGTATAAGCCACAAAACTTGTCCAATTTTAGCTATGTCCCGCCCATCACTAGCTAAGCTCCACCCTTACCACGCTCGTATTGGGATCGCTTGATCCCTAAACTCCCTAACGATCATTTTTTAGAAAACTATACAGGTAAGCTGTTACATATTTTGAAACTAATTTGACTGAACGCTGTTGCTGCCTATGGCAGCAACAGCATCCAGTCAAATTAGTTTCGAAATTTTCAACGGAATGTTTATTGAATGGTAAAGACATACAATTCGTACAACGCGTCGGACTATTAAGTGTTAAAGACGGGCCAAATAGAATTATTTATGACGTAATGATTATGACGTCATCCTACACGCCGCTTAGCTAATTATGACGTCTGCTTGATGGATGGCTACTCTGGAAATGTTCATTATCTAATGGTCCATATTTACCCTTGGAAATGCTATCCTTCTAAAACTGTGCCAGACAGTCATTTGGAAGCATAAACATTTTAATAACTAGCTAAGCAATCATCCAATCAACTGGAATAGACATTCACGCTCTGTATAACAAACGGTGGCTAGCAATCGATCTATGCAATAAAACTATATAACATGGATCATAGGGATTGAACATGCGTCCTGTTACACCTGTCATTTTCATACGTGCAGCAAGATCCATAGTGTTTAACTATGCCCCACCCATCTCTAGCTAAGCTCCACCGAGACTTTGACTGTGTTAGGATCAATCGATCCCTGCACTAATCTCAATTCCTAGAAACTATACATGGATGTTGTTGAATATTTCTTTGAAACTAATTCGGCTGTGAGCTGTTGCCGCCTAATTTTTTTAATCGATACCAACACCCGTAAAAAGTGGGTGGACCTTGGATAGAAATGGGCCACAAATAGCTAGAAATAGATCGCTCCATCATCCACATTACCCAGATATTCAAATGTTAATATGCATCGTATCTTCTTTTGCCAGCATACGACGTCCAGTAGCTTTCACAATATACCGTTGGATATTCCACTATTACAAAGTGACATGCATACACATTGCATATAGGACAGACATAGGTGTGTAAATTACATGAGGATGCAAATGTTTATCATATTTATTAAGGTTATTGCAGGATATACATACTATATACTTGACTCGTTGAACTCTGAATTTGAAGTAGCCCAATTTCAAAGCAACTATATAGTTACGCTGCGGAACATTTTGACACTAATCTGACATTGTGATGTTCCTGCCATAAGTAGCAATAACAGCCATTCTAATTAGTTTCAAACCATACAAAATTTTAATTTGTACCTTTGTCAAGGGCAAACAATTTGTATACTTGGCATGCGTTTCAAACTTCATAACAGAAATATAATCCGTCATTATGATTGTGACATCTGCCTACATTTGACTTCATTCATTATGATGAAAAATCAAATCCCTCCATTGAATTATTATATCTACAATGTAATGTAATTACACCATTGTTCATAGATGATATATCGTCTGCTTTAAAGCATATCATGTTATAGGATTTTGCGCAGGGATGCCTGGCTGTAATTTTCAAACCAGCATTGCTGACTGTGGCTTTTTCATTGATCAGCTTTGCCATTTTAAAGCTAACACCTGAAATACCAATGCTAACGCTTATTTTCCATTGCTAAAAACATTAGATATGCGCTCATTGAGTTGGCTCCTGTGTTCTTAAAAGAACTTTTATTAAAATCAGGGTCCGATTTTACACCTATAAGTTCGCCTGTGAATGAAGAAAGTGTTTTCACAATGGACATACTTATAAACATAGACGTTAGGAATCTGAGGTAACTTATTCGTCTGGGAGATGTTGCCTCCATAGTGGAGTGACGGCGTCAGGTGAATTAGTTTTCAAAATATGCAACAGACTATTGTTTACATCGCTAAGAGTCGGCTGTTTCTGTGCTGCACTGATTAAAAAGATGACTGAAATTATTCATATATTCAATAGCGAATTACCTGGTTTCATATCCACGGATTTATATGGGACAATAACCTAACCATACCTGAGGGGTCAGTAATTACTAGACCTGGTTGATCCAAAGATCTCGCCTGCCTATTTCAAACAGGAGTAGGTGTTTCTTTGAGACATGTGTGCTGATGATCGATGGCCTTAAAGAACCAGTGTCTCATGGTCTCAAAAAGCAATTTGCTATCAGGCTGGACTTGACCCGGAATTTTTTGTGGTGGGGTGGTGGTGGTCCTAATGTAAGGTTGGTCTAGATCTAATGTGGCTTGTTATTGAACAAAGCAGCCTAAATTAAAACATTCTAATGATGGATTCCATAATTTATAATTGAATATAAGAAAAACAGCATAAAGACCCGGAGACAGGCTTTTGTGACCCAGACAATAGTGGTTTTTAAGATGGGTGGTCTTAACAGCTCCCAATGGAATTAATTTCAAAATATTCAATAGTTCCCCAAATAGTTACCTTGAAATTCAGATTTTGGAAAATAAGGTTTTCAATTTTCAAATCGTTTCCAACATGCTTACAGCTTAGTTAGAAATGGACTGAGCATAGATAGAAACGGATCACTCCTGCATTCTGGTATGAAGCCGAGTATAAGTCCATGTTTTACAAATTGATGGTAGGATATCTGAAGTTGATAACTATCGTGAAACATTGCCATGCAAATGAATACGATTGTTGTTGAAAAACATATCATGACAGTTTCATGAAAATAAGCCTTCGGCTGAAAAGGTCTTGAAATATAATATAGCTTATAATCAATGGAGGGATCCGAGTTGTCGCTAAAGTATATGCCATCGCAATTAATTACGTCACATGAGGACTAACTTCTGTTATGAAATTCAAAAAGTTTTTTACTATCATGTGCACAAATCTTTTTTATGCCCTCACGTGTTGCATACACCATACATGGTGTGTTAAACCGTGAGTAGAAATAGGGGTCAGAAGATTTTTAGATGAAGTTAGATCTTCATCATTTAATATATATCCCGTTGAAGATTTTGAAACTATCTTGAGTGGACGTGCTGCTGCTATAGGACATACACGCTCATGCACGTATACCCCTAGGGTTTTTTCTTAGATACAACTCTGGGTACCATCATGCTGCATGCACGGATGTATGCACGCATGTATGCACACACGCATGCACGCACGCACAACCCACGACTGTGTGCATGCGTATATACCTGACCACATGTACTATAGACTTACTAAAGGTCATGGTCTCAGAACATCCAGTAATAGCCCTGTTTGATGTATTGCCTAGTCCACATTCCACACCGCCCATCCTCCGGATCAAACCCCTTGTATTTGGATCGACCATCTCATTATCTCAGCAGCCAGTAACAAACCTGGCCAAACACGTGATACGTCATTCAACCACTGGTGTGTTTAGATTGACCATCTCATTTTCTCTTCATTTGGGAACAATAGATCTACATACTGAAGAATAAATTAACCACGTATGGATTTAATGTTAAGGCATTTAGTGCTTGGGTGCGATCTTCATTCCGCAACAATAGACCTATATACCAAACTCATCCCTTCCCATTGTCTCTTCAGCCAGGAACAAACATCTCTGAACACGTTATAACGTGACTGCATTCTTCACGACCAGCTTCCCCAACCTCCACACCCCACTGTGCTTGGATTGACCATTCTATTGTCTCTGCAGCAAGTAATAATAGATCTATGTGCTGAAGAATCCATTAACTACAACGGATGGATATTTTGCGCTTAGGTGTGATATTTGTCCAGGAACAATAGGCCTGCATACCAAACTCACCCCTTCCCATTGTCTCTACATTCAGGAACAATAGATCTATGTACTGAATGGTGTAACACCCCCCCCCCTCCCCATTGAGGTGTTCAATTTCCAAACAAACATCTCTGAGAAAGGGGTGGGATTATGGGGCATGGTATAATTCAAATTTGATAACGTCACAGGTCGCGTGCTCCACACTTCCAACAACACCCCCCCCCCCGCCCCCGCCCCCGCCCCCCTCATGTCGGTCGCTCAGAATTACACCCAGCGAACCGCGCTTCTACTAGCGCATACACACGCACGCACACACGCAGATTCGCACGCGCACACACATACACACACACACGCACGCACGCACGCACGCACGCACGCACGCACGCACGCACGCACGCACGCACACACACACACACACACACACACACGCACACAAGCAAGCGTGTGCGTGTGTGGGACACACACGCGCACCCATGCGCGCATGCGTACATGGGCAGGAAAGACGATTACAAGAATGTATTCTATCAGTATCTGAGATAATTTTGAAATGTGTAGATTTCTAGATTGAGTGGTTTAATCAGCCAGTTAAATTATGGCACATAGGCCTAGGCATTTCGTTCATGAATGTTGACATTAGGCATACGGGCTATCCAGCTTAGCCTATGCGTAAGAGTTTTCAATAAGTGGAAGACGATAAACGAGAATATACCTCCTACTACAGTCTGGGCCTGATATACTTTATATTCATATTCTCTATACCTTAGCTTTCACTACGAATTGAGTTCGCATATTCGCACTAGGCTAATTATGTTTCATTTGTGTCATTCAAATCCATGTCAAATAAACCCCTGCTGATACGCAACACGAAAAGATGTAACCCTGAAGGCATATACGGAGGGAAGGGCAAAGAGGCTAATACCGTCACACTGCCTCGTGCATCTGCATTTTGGGGCCAAAGGATCGTGGTTGTTTAAGACGAGTGGTCAATAGACCACGTGTCTGAAAGAAACGCTATCTTTTGTCTCTTTTGAGGTATATTCTATGTCAGATAACTTGCATTAAGAGTCCGCCTGTTAATAGTGACTAATTGTTTGTTGTTGGAAAAAGATGTTCGCTTTAAACGGGTTTGATTGCGGTTGACTTAAAAAATTAAACATGTTATTAATTTAGATGATTCGTGATTTATTAACCTCTGTTTATCGCCTTTCATGCAGTACGGGGTGCGTACTATTTATTTGCGGCTCGTGGAATTACCTTGAGAACATTATGCTTGACAATTCACCAGAGTAGGCCTATCCGTCTATCACCTGACGTCATCTGACGTCATAATCAACTAAGCGGCGTTTAGGATGACGTCATAAACATCACATCACAAATGATTCTATTTGGCCCGTCTTTAAATCTTAATAGTCCGACGCGTTGTACGAATTGTATGTCTCTACTATTTAATAAACATGCTGTTGAGTATTTTGAATGTAATTTGACTGGAAGCTGTTGCTGCCATAGGCAGCAACAGCGCCCAGTTAAATTAGTTCCAAAATAGTCAATAGCTTACCTGTATAGTTTTATGGAAATTGATAATCATGGAGTTCAGAGATCGATCGATCCCAACACGAGCGAAGTGTGGGTGGTGCTTAGCTAGAGGTAGGCGGGGCATGGCTAAAAATGGAAAGGTCGACGACGATTTACAGTAATATGCAGCAAGCCTATATTTTAGATTTCGAATCATTGAACTGATTCTGTACGAAATTTAGAACCATGAAATGTGTCGCGTCTACGCGACTTTTCATACTCATTATCATAATTTCACAGAAACAATCATGCCAAGTAGGATGCTGAATATATTATAACGAATCTAGCAGGAAGAAGTTGTTGCCATCTAGTCAAATTAGTTCTAAGAACAACTTATTGGTTTGTTTTTTATATAGCGAGTCGTTTAATTCTAGGTCCCATGCTAACCATGTCTGTATATTTGCAGTCTATTGCCCATTTATTCAATTGGCTAGAGAGAGGCACTCAATCAGTTGTGAAAGATGTTGCCTATGTTGCCATAAACATTGAGAGAGTCCCGCACAGAGACACAAACCCGGATCGCTGCTTGACAACATCAGTACGTTAGACACTGAACCATCATCTTCTCTATTAGTTTTAGGATATTCAGCAATGTGTTCCATTGCATCATAATTAAATATTTTGATATGGTAGGTTGGATTCGACGTTAACACTTTAATGTCCAAATATGGTCAATGAAATCAAAGTATTTGCTTACTGAATGCCCATTTGCAGGCCACGAGAAGATTGTTTTTGAAAATTGCCATACCAGTGGTAAAGTTTTCAAAAATAGTCTTGTCTTCTCATGCAGATTGACATTCTTCCAGACCACTGCAGAGTCCAGTTTAGCAGGCTTCGTCTAGAAAGGGTAGAGTCTACGTAATATACAACAATAACGTTTGGGTTTTCTATTTTAGCGGGAGGGTGGGGGGGGATGACAGAGTTGGGGATGCGTTATGATTTGCATGTTAACCACGACGACGACGACGACGACGACGACGACGACGACGACGACGACGACGACGACGACGACGACGACGACGACAATATTAAAAACCGTATAGGAATCACATTTAAAACGCTTGTGAAGACGGGCTTATACCCGCCTGAATCATAAAACCAATATTAAATCAAATAATATTTATATTTAACCCTATCGTGACGAAAGCGGCCAAAACCGGCCTCTGTAGTGGTTTTGAGTAATGTCCATTTACAGGCCAGGAGAGGATTATTTTTGAAATTTTACGACTTAAATGACGGGCTCTGTAGCCGAGCCAGTCCTTTCAGTGGTAAATTTTCAAAAACAGTCGAAGAAATTTAATCATTAAAGGGCCCATAGTACATTTACGTTGGAAAGATTTTTTGAATAAATCGTGTTTCTGTCTGAGCTACAGACAGTTGATGGAGACATATAGTACAGTAGAAATAAACTAGAAAATAGGTAAGTCATAGCATTTTCATTAATATCCATTTCTTAGTGCCAACATCTTCATCTGGCTGATATGAGCGTCGCAAGAAATTCTCCCAAATGTCGACTTGGGGAAGCATGTTGTTTAATCCTTCGAACATGACGTACAAAATACGAAAGGCCGTGTGCAATTTAATTTATATTCTCTCGGATATTTGGAAATTGGGGTTACTGGTAGCTATTGCTCTCTTTGTTAGATTATGCTATTAATGCATGAATCCGATCTGTCAATCAAGTATATGACGTCATAATCAATTACATCACACCTAGGCTGACGTCACAATCATAATTGACAGAAATACTCCGTCATAAAGCTGGAATAGTTCATCATGTGTACGAATTGAATGCCTTTGATGGATTTACTATTTAATAAACATTTTGCCGAAAATTGTGAAACTAATTTAACTGCCATAGGCAGCAACAGCAAGCAGTCAAATTAGTTTCAGAATATTCAACAGCTTACCTGTATAGCTACCTGGAACTTGGGATTCTGGGAATCTGAAGTTCAAAGTATATAAATCGATCCCAACACGCGCAATGCATGAACGGAGAAATGGTTGGGGCATAGCTAGAAATGGGTGGGGCAAAGCTGGAAATGGGTGGGCATAGCTGGAAATGTGTGTGGCATAGCTGGAGATGGGTGTGGCATAGCTAGAAATGGGTGTGGCATAGCTAGAAATGGGTGTGGCATAGTTAAAACTGGGTGGGACATGGTTAGAACTGGGTGTGACCTAGCTAGAACTGGGTGGGGCATAGATGGAAATGAATTGCACATTTTCTTATCAAAATTCTTTTAAAAAAATAATAGTATAAAATAAAATGCAAAGCCCTACAGTCAAACGTGTCTGCCATTCGTGTTTGGAAAATGTCCTATAGCGATGCCATTTGCAGCGATGTAAAGATGTTTACAAATATTTGCCAAAAATCTTACCGACTGGCAGTCAGGCGTACTTAGAAACTGGCCTGTGCAAGCTGATCTTCTGTATAAAGAGATATGGCTATCGAGGTAATAGGTGTAGAAAGGGTTCTCTTTCCGGACTTTCAAAATTGATTAATGCATCGGAACTGAGTAGAGATGTCCTTAATTTGAACCTGTTTTCGTTCAATGAACTTTATGTACGCAATAGATGTTGCTGAACTACCAATCTCTAAACATATTGTGCACAGCCCACACAAAGGCACCGACTGGCTACCACCAATTACCTTTAATATGTGATCGCAATCTCGACCATATGGTTATAACATTCATTAACACTTTAACCCCAAGCTGGCCAAAAACGACTTCTGTCCTGTCATCAGAAATGTCCATTTGTAGACCAAGAGAACACTTATTTTTTTAAGTTTACCACTAGAATGGCTGGCTTTGTTACAGAGCCAGTAATTCTAGTGGTACATTTTCAAAAATATGCTTTTCTTGGTCTACAAATGAACATCTATGAGAAAGTTTTAATTTTCTTGACCAAATTCGAGGCCTGAAAGGTTAAACACGCATGTAAAAAACCATAGCTCTTGCTACAGCACTTGTCCTTATTCCTATGTGACGGGAAGGTATGGGTAATGGACCGTTCCGGTTTTAGCTATACCCCGCCCATCTTTAGCTAAGCTCCACCCACGCCTAGCTCGTGTTGGGATCGATCGATCTCTGAACACCCTGAGTATCAATTTCCAAAAAAACTACACAGATAAACTATTGAATATTTTGAAACTAATTTGACTGGATGCTGTTGCTGCCTAAGGCAGCAACAGCGCCCAGTCAAGTTAGTTTCAAAATATTCAACAGCATGTTTCTTAAATAGCAAAGAGTTATAGAGACATACTATTTATACAACGTGTCGGAGTATTTGAGATTTGATGACGGTCTATATAGAACCCCCTGTGACGTAATGATTGTGACGTCATCATACACGCGTTGAGCTGATTATGATGTCATACGAGGTCAAATGATGGATGGATACTCTGGAAAGGTGAACTGGCTAACAGAATCAAACACCTCCAGTTCACATAGCAGATATTCGTACACCGTTGACCAATTACTCGTCAAATGATGGACTCAACGCCTTCTCGACCACTTTGGGGGGAGACCGGACAATGGCTCAAATTGAAGCCATGACAAATATTATCATACTGACTGGTGCAGCCTCATCTATCATAAGCACAGCGCCGCCCCCCCCCCTCCCACCCCCCACCCCCCTCCAAGATTGCTTTACGACCACCACCCTATCCCAACCCCGCCATCACTCTAACCCCACGTCTACTTGCACCCACAAAATATGTATGACGATATTTCATATAGTTATTTTATTTAAAAGCGAAATAAGTAAGTTGTTTATCACTCAGGGTGCAGGAAATGGCCTCTCGGAGTATCTAATTTTCTCATTTTCAATGGGGTTGGGGTGGGTGGCGGGATTCCAAGATCCCCGGCCTTTTTCTAGGCGGCCAACTTCTCTACCAGTATCCCACCTCCCCACTCAACTCCACCCATCCAAGCCCGGTATGGGACAAACCTGCCCTCTCTTGCCCCCCCCCCCCCCTTCCACCCCTCCCACACTAACAAACGTTTTCTTCCGCCGCCACTGCGTACACGAACCATATGCAGCATGAACAAGTGATGAAAACAATGAGAATATATGTGATTCCAGGTAAAATATATGGTTTATCAAAGTATCAAAAGTCATGAAGTAAAGAACAAGCTTCATCAAGAATTGCCAAGCTTACTACAGTATAGTTAACACGTTTCCAAAACAAAAGCACGAACATGTTAGATTGCAAAAAAAATGTTCTGTTGAATATTTTGAACATAGTTGAATTCACCTTTCCAGAGTACCCACCCATCATATGACGTCATAATGAACTGCGCGATGTGTACAATGACATCATAATGAATGACGCCATGAATGACGTCGATAAGTACGTCACGAACGCATATTTGAAGACCGTCTATGCGTTGTTGTACAAATTGTTTGCTTTTACCATTTAATAAATATTCTGTTGAATATTTTGAAACTAATTTGACTGGGCGCAGTCAAATTAGTTACAAAATATTCAACAGCTTCCCTGGATAGTTTTCAAGAAATTGATAGCTAGAAATATCATTCATGTATCTATTCTAAACCCATCCTGAATTCAGTAGTTTGATAAAGAAAGCGATGCTTGTATGTATGTGTATGTCGTGTTATTATGCAAGTACCTGCAAAGCAGTCCTTTATATCACCACGAGTTTTATTAGTTCAACAATCGACAAGGCTGTGTGTGATCCTGGACTGATCTGATCTGTCACCCAAGTATCTGACGTCATAATCAAATGTTTGCTGACATCACAATCAGAATGACGTAGGTCCGTCATAATGGTGCCAGTGGTACGTCACGAAAGTGCTTGATTTGTATGTGAACGCTGCCCCCTCCCTTTACCCCAACCACACACACGCATGCACGCACGCACGCACGCACGCACGCACGCACGCACGCACGCACGCACGCACGCACGCACGCACGCACGCACGCACGCACGCACGCACGCACGCACGCACGCACGCACGCACGCACGCAAACACCCACACACGCACGCACACACGTACGCACGCACGCAAACACCCACACACGCACGCACACACGTACGCACGGGCACACACGCACGCGCGCACGCATTTTCATTGGACGGTTAAAAAAGCAAGGTCTGTAAAGTTGTTGGTGTTTGACATCAATAATTAGTTGTTTCTTAGCTGAAATTTACCTCGGGAGATGGCCTTTGAGAGAATCTACATTATCAAATTTCCGGAGGAGCATGTTGCCTGACCGCCGAGATTCTTGGCCCATCCACTTTGAAAATCATTCTTATAATCTGGTGGCAATTGTACCTTCATCACAAAGTCGTTGAAGACAATAATGCCGTAGAATATGAAACAACTCCCGCTCGGGGATGTAAAGACATGTGAAATAAAGGAGTGATACAGACTACTGACCTAACACTCATGTAAAGTTGTACAGAATGAACCTGGCATACCTGTTATTAGGGTGATTTTAATATCCTGCATGTATTTGCATGGGCACCACTGAGGTGGGGGTGGGGTGGGGTGGGGGCGTGTAGACGGTTAGACTAGAGTGGTACTATGAAGGGGTCCTCGTGTGCAACGGCGTCGATGAGAGTGAAGGTTTTCAGGCCATTCTATAGCAAAAAGGTCATAAAGCACTGAGAAGCTGAAAAGTTCAAAATTTCGGGATGCTTGCATGATTTGCAAACACATATCTTATTATCATGTACGGTAAAACAAGAACCTTTCTATGCTAGGTAACAGACACTGAGTTCTAGGATCAGGAAAACACTAAATATCTTTTCATGACGATACATGTGTCGTGGTATTAATACTACAGTTATTTTCGAGCAATCTTTTCAAATAATGGTATTAAGAAATCAATTCGCAATGGATGATGAATCCACTTTTATTTATTCCCCAGCCATCTGTAGCTAAGCTCCGCCAATGCTTTGCGGGTGTTGGGATCGATTTATGTACGCGCAATCCTCAATTCCCATAATCCTAGTTTCACGGTAACTATGCAGCTAACCAGTTGGACATTTTGAGACTAATTTGACTGGGTACTGTTGCTGCCATGGGCAGCAACAGCACTCAGTCAAATTAGTTTCAAATATTCAACAGAATGTTTATTAAATAGTAAAGCCATACAATTCGTACAACTGACGGACTTTTAAAAGTTCATGGCGGATGGAGCTACCTCCATCAGTTATGACGTTATGTTGTTTGTGACGTCAGCCTACATGTGACGTATTCAATGTGACGTCATAGAGTTGACTGACAGATTGGAGTCATCAATTGCCTTCACTGGTGATACACCTCTCGTTGGACAGTACGAGTTTATGGAGGATCCCATATGCCACCCACTTATAGTCATCATAATCAATTACGTCACGAGTTAGCCGACGTCACACTAATAATGTATTGCAACTCCATCATCAAAATCGAAATGTCTTTCAAGAGTGCGAATTATATATCTTTGATCGATTTACAATTTAATAAGCATTCAGTTGAATATTCTGAAACTAATTTAACCGGGAGCTGTTTCTGCCATATGCTGCAACATCCCTCGCTCAAATTAGTTTCAAAATATTCAACAGCCTTCCTTTATAATTATCTTGAAATATATGTTTTGGGAATTGATGCTGCGCCGTTTTTAATCGTGTGTGTGTGTGTGTGTGTGTGTGTGTGTGTGTGTGTGTGTGTGTGTGTGTGTGTGTGTGTGTGTGTGTGTGTGTGTGTACGTGTATATATATATATATATATATATATATATGTATTTTTTTTTTTTATTATATTTTTTTATTTTATTGACGCACTGGCAACGTGCGGCTTCAATTTCCATGTGCTAACTTAGCCGACAGTCATGCACCCATTAGTTTAATTTGTTGATCACCATCTCCCGGTCGGGGGATCGAACCGCCATTCTGCAACTCCGCATAGCATCAGCAACCAGACATCTTTCCACTGAACCACCGCACCAAGACTAAAAGTCAAGGTTTGGCCGACCAGTTTTCACATGTCTGATATACTGACACACTGACGATTCATATGGGACTATCTGTGGATGCATCTGCCACGATTCAATCCTAGGCTGTGTGAGGTAGGGGGCGTAACTATGGATGGGCCTGGCATAGGCACAAATTAATCCCTCTATTGCAATACGGAAGATGATGGTTGTCCGTTTAAAATAAATTATATATGTACATCCTAACATAGGCAGCAACAATTCCAAGCTCAATTAAATTCAAAATATTCAATAGAGTCTTTCTTGAATCATTAAGAATTTGTGATTTTTGACACGCGACTGTTAAAAGGTTGACATCTTTTATGTCAATCGTCTCTCAGGTCGCTCAAAATGCTACCATTATAAATTAAGATTTGTCAAGACAATTTTAAGAGGCGATCATTTTTGAAGACTGAAACTGCTTAATTTGATTAACTTTCTGTTTTCCTTCTTAGTCAGTGTCCATTTGCAGGAAAAGAGAAAACTATTTTTTTAAATTTTATCATTGTAATGACTGTCTCGGTTACCGAGCCAGTCATTCCAGTAGTAAAATTTCAAAAGTATAGTCTTCCCTTTGTTTGTAAATGGGCACTCTTTAAGACACCTGCAGATGACGTTTGTCCAACTTGACGATTAAAGGGTTAAGTTGAGATCAGAGGAGTTAATGTACCGTGTGTGTATTTCTTGAATTTGTGACTTTGGCTAATCGTGGTTTAAAGGGCTAATCTCATCCAGACCGTATCCGTAAACGTGGGCGATTTAACCTAGTAACGCTTCATGAATGACGTAAGCAGGTCAGTTATAAAAAGAATTTCATTCTGTAAAGTTGCAATCACATTGTTCGAAAGAAATCGGCGGTTACGTATCGTAGCTTATAACCGCCTCGTGTCACGACGTGAATGAATCGTGCAGAATCTTGAAAAAATTTGTAATTTTAAAAAGTTGCGTGGTGTGGCTAAGGGGCGACGAACAATCAGTATGAATAAATTAACAGCTCTTCAAACACATGCTTGATGTTTCGTGGTGAACGTAAAAAGACTTTAAAAGAATTTAAGATTCAATCTTGCCAAATCAGTTTTGCAATCCTATTGCTACAATGACCACTCCCTGTATAGAATACTAGTGGACACCTCATCGGCTCTGGACAATCAGAGAATGGTTCACGGATCTGTTTAGCAGTTTAAGAAGTTATTGGTTTGATTGGCGTTTATCGAGTCCCTGATTCCCGGTCCCATTCACGCCAATCTAGGCTGGTTTTATTTTAGTCTATTATTGGTAACTTCCCCAGCTTTTACACTGGTATCCATTTATACTCCTGGGTGGAGAGAGGCAACGATGAGTGAAGGAGATTGCCTATGTTTCCAGCGGTCGTCAGTTGGCCAAACCAAGAAGCGATCACGGGGTTACAGCTCTGCTTGTTACCGCCTGATCTACGCCTCCTCCGTTCAACGCATATCTGTGTTCTACCCTATTTAAAGGCCAGCCAAAACCCATCGAAATACAGCAATAGAAGTAGAGGCTCGAAAACCAATAACGGCCCAAAAAACTGAGCACGTGTGTGGGCCAGATGACAGAGACAACTAACTCCTCAAGCACGCAATATCAGCACCTCACCCGCACCGCATCACCTCTACTTTTGAACAACACGTGCTTATAGATGCTGTAGGAGAACGCACACTCGTACTCATATTCTGCGGATGTAGTAGTAGAAACATCATACAGTTGCAATCAGACCTTCTCTGTGTGTAACCGCTGTGGCTTGCCCTCAGGCTAATTCATTAGCGTCATCAGGTTCATTCTTCATCTGAATTTACATAGTCTTGTTTTCTTGAGGTCACCTATCAGCACGCTTAACAGATCTATTCAATGACGTCCTCTCACGATTTCATATTTAATGTCTCCCAGTGGGGGGAGGGGGGGCGGGATTTCAAGGCTCTCTGTGCGGGTGTGTCTTCTGGCATCGTTGGCACATTGCAAAACATGGATCATCTTTGCTTGGCGACTTTTACAGACAGCGGTGATGTAGTACACATCTTTTAAAGTGCATCATTGGGAATTATAGTGTCTGGCCATCGGTGTCCAATGATGGTGTGGAGGCGTTTCCGGTGCCATGCATCAAGTTGTCTATAGCTACCCTTTGAGCTGCCCAGCTGTTACAGTTGTACAAAATCAATGATACGTAGTTTGCGATCTACGAACGTAGTCTTTTCCCCAACAGCATGTTTGATCCTCGAATCCACAGCTTCGAGAATGACTGGAAAGCTATGTTCCCCATGAACCAATGTTAGCAATGCAGCAATGTTAGCAGTACTGTACACCAGTATAGCCAGGAATTTACTTTTCCTCCATGATTTGCCACCACGAAGTGCATCGTGATTTCCTTTATCTAACGCTATGTCGATAGTTATATGTACGTGAGCTCTGTTTTGGATTCATTCATAAAGAGATTCTCATGTTTTTAATTTGCTTGCAGCTATCTGGAGTAATTCGCCAAAGGGGTTCTTTTCCTCGCGTGCGTGCGTGCGTGCGAGCGAGCGTGCGTGCGTGCGTGCGTCCGTGCGTGCGTGCGTGCGTGTGCGTGTGCGCGCGCGTGCGTGCGTGCGTCTGTGCGTGTGCGTGTGCGTGTGCGTGTGTGTGTGTGTGGGCCGTCGGTATATTCAATCTACAGCAGCATACCCAATATGGACACTGGGGATATTTGCTCTTGTGGAACGTTCTCGCACAGATAGGAATGCTGCAACAAGGTAGTAGGTGAAAAGCACATGGGATACATTATCTCCATATTGATGTATCAAACTCTGCAGACTTCAGTGTCTTGACTCATACTCTCGCCGTTTCGTTTGCACGTAGTAGTCTCGCTAGTCGTAGCTTATCTTCATTGCAACAGGCCTGGTGTAGTACATTTAGGATCTTTAAGCATTTAATTATGTCGAAGGTATGTGAGAATGCCTATTTTGTGGAAATCCCAATGTTTGCTAATGAATGACTATTGACAAAAGGGTGTCCTGAGTACATACACTGTCTGCGCAGTTGCGTCCATGTTTAACGCCACTCTGACAGGATCCAGTGTCATCAATCTTTTCTCGGATATGATTTTCCCTATGTCGTTGATGACCACGATGGGTCGCAGATTGGCTCAAGGGTCAATGGCTTCTTGGGGTTGGGTAGCTCGATAATGGTGCCTTGACCTGCAGCATCGATTGGAAGATGGTCGATAACAGCTGCATTGTTTAGGTATGTGATCGGTTTTGAGATAATGTCTCCTTGCATATTATATAGATGCGCCGGTCTTCCCTTTGGCCACTTTGATAGATGCGCCGGTCTTCCCTTTGGCCACTTTGATAGATGCGCTGGTCTTCCCTTTGGCCACTTTGATAGATGCACCGGTCTTCCCTTTGGCCACTTTGATGGATGCACATCCGTAGTGATTTCTGCTCTGCTGATAAATTTACTCGTATAGGGTCACCAGTATAACTAGTTCTTTTGTTGTTTTTGACAACTCATATTGTGCTGGTAGCTGATGCTTCAATAGGTTATGGGTTCGTTTGGCTCGGAGCTGTCGCCGATGTTAACTATCTGCTCTCCTAGGGAATTTTTATATGACATTTCAGTGTCAGTGTCGCTGATGAACTTGGGTAGGCCGTAGGTGCCTCCACCCTCTTGCATTTGTACATTAGATACAGACCGTTCATCTGAAGGCGTGTAGCGCCTGGCTTATGGTTGGAATCGAGGCATGCATCTCCATATGAACGCGCATCTCGAAATATGGGCTTGGCTTCTGTTTTCCATATAATGAATTCTATTTGATTGAGGGCTTCTATTGTAGCAGTCAGCAAAGTGTCCTGTCCATGTTTTTCAGTGAAGCCGTGGGCGTTTGACAGTCATATTTGCGGCAAATAGATCATTGAAACTGAGGAATGCTATCAGTGCATCTCTATTGCTGTTGTCTGTTCCCTCTCAATACGACACATGCACGATCTAAATCGTGAATTCTTGTCTTCCTTGCTGAGGTTACTCAGTTAGCAGTTGAAATCTCCACACACTTAATATTGCCATCTGGATGGGATAGTAATGGCGGAGCTCATCTCTGCGTAGATGCAATCAAATCTTGATGGATTCTCATTGGGTATTTTCAGTAGTCGGTAGTTGGGCCATATCTATTGACTATGCAATACTTAGTGGTGGTACGTTTTCGCGTTGGCATAGCCAGGTGATGATTGCATCACTGACGTATCCGAAACTAATGGCATGGTGCAAAAGCCTCTGTTTGATTACAAATCCCAACCCCAGGTGTGTGGCCTGTTTTTGCTCAATGTGTACTAGCTTGTGGCCTGTCAGAGGTTGCTGATCTGAGCGCGTAGATATTCCAGTATCTTGAATGCATATAATATCTATCTTATAATTTTCGCAGTCTGCAGCTAAGTTTTGTCTCTTAGATGTTGCAGTCAGACCACGTACATTCCACATTGCGATGTTACGGTCCTGGCAAGATCGCGTTGTCTGAGGATGCCGAACACATCAGTAATTACAGTCATTGTATAATATGCAACATATATAATTTTGTTAAATTTGAATTACGTCGAAGACAACGTAATGGAAGAATCCCATTTGTGCTATTCTCCGCCCATCTCTAGCTAATCTCCACCCGCTCTTTGCCTGTGTTGTGATTGATCGATCCGTGCAATCCCTGAATCTCTATTTTCAGAAAACTATACATGTAAGCTGGTGAATATTTTGAAACTAACTTGACTTGGTGTTGTTGCTGCCTAGACATACAATTCGTACACCTTGGCGAACTATTAAGCGTTTATAACGGACAAAATCGTGCCATTCGCGTCATAATTGACTATGACGTCAGTCTACATGTGATATAGTTGATTATGATTAGGAACAAGTAGGTATGGCACCATATCAGGCCCTTCACTTGTTCTCCTCCCACCACCACCTTTGATCATTGATTGATTACAAATTGTTAGTTACGATGCTCTACACTATTACTATAGTTGTATATATTCGATTTGCATATTCATTGTACATTTATCTGTTCATGTGTGTTTTTTCTGATGTGTTCGGTTAGCTCTTCAAATTGCTGGCTTGTTCTAGGTGTCACTATTTCGTAGGTTAATTGTTTTTAAATAGCATTGTAATTCAAATTTTAGGCTGAAAGCACGTATACTATGTTACTAAATTTGGTCAATACTGTGATTTGTTGATCTAAGTATGTCTTGTTATACAAATCTGGCTTCTTAAAATTGTGTACATAATCTTCCTGAAAATTGTTCTAGTTGTGAGATAGTTATTGCTGCACCATAGACAGTGAACTCTGTTGTTCGTGTTCTCGTTACTATTGTCGCTATGACGCAACCTTGTCTGATACTTCATGATTGATTTTGAAACTACCTACCGACGCGTCTCAGTTTATGCGAGGAGTTGACCACGTTATCGCAGAGCTGGTCACGTGTTATTGGCAAACATTGGCTTGGGTCCTACGTCGCATCGACACCATTTGGCACATCTACGTCTCGTCGACACCATTGCCACATCTACGTCGCGTAGGTACATCTACCGCGCCTCGACACTATTTGGCACATCTACGTCGCCTCGACAGCGTTGGCACACCTATGTCACATCAACAGACAACAGCGTTGTCACACCTATGCCGCATCGATAGACGACAGCATTTGCACGCATACGTCGCACCACAACGTTGGACTTCACGTCGTATTAGGACCACGTGACCACATCATGCCAAATATAATTTAGTTACTTATATAATCATTCATTTAATTAATTCATTTTATCATCTGTAAAACTACACCAAGATAAAATTTATTGTATTGTAACTGATCATGCTGTTGTTTGTTCGTGATACGCGTGACGCCCTGGTTTTCCTACGGTAATTACGGCCACATATTTTTATAGAACTGTGTCTTGCGTGATTGAGCCGCAACCACACACCTTATGACACACATGACCATAAAAGAAAAAAGAAAAAACCACGACATCGGTAACAAGAAATAGCTATCATATTGCCTTAAATATGGATAAAATCTTATGAGCGACGACGACGACGACGACGACGACGACGGCGACGACGACGACATGGGTATCCATCTACAACGTATTTATATATGTATTCATATGTTTGTAAATAGAAAATGATCAGGCATTCTTAGACATGTCTACAATGGACACCTTGTCCCTCATATTCAGTCAAGGTGGCCGTTGTGGACGGGTCTTGCTGTAACTATGTGGCTAGCCTGGTCGTTCTCTACAAAGTGGTCATGTATACATTAGAGATGGAATGGAGCGTGGTGTGCGTGTGTGTGCGCGCGTGCGTGTGTGTGTGTGCGTGCGTGCCCGCGCGCGCGCGTGGGTGCGTGCATGCGCGCGTGTGTGTGCGTACGTGCGTGTGTGCGTGTGTCCTGATTCATCCAGACCCAACTGAACAGCGAACTCCTCTCAACGTTTCGTTTCAAGCTGCGAGGAGATTGCGAACAGTACCAAATATCGTTATCCGAAATTGCCATGTATAGTTATTGGGTGCTGATGCTGGGGTGGGGTTGGGTTTGGGGTGGAGGGGTTTCTAATTAAAAATATATATATGCGGTGAGGGTCTCACTAAACAGCAATCTACTCACAGCTTTTCGTTCAAACTGTGAGGAGGTGTGTGCAACGTACACAGTACTAATTATCATTAATAGACATATTGTATAACTATAACAACTCTTAGTTATGGCGTGCCTTTTGTGAGCCCATCAGTAATGCGGGTGGGGTTGGGGTGGGCTAGGGTGGGGTAACAACCAAGTGCAAACCAAACTCCTCATACTTTCGCTTTTCGCAGTGAGAAGCTGTTTAGCGCTTGGTTGTAGGTGATCCGTACTCAAGTATGTGGCTTCATGTGCGAGTATGAGTGAGTGCGTTAAAAGCGTGCGAGAATCTGTGCGTGTCTGAGTGCCAGTGTGAGTCTTTGAAGTGAGTGTGTCCAAATGTATACATGCATCTGTATTAGCTGACCACAAGCAACTAACATGGCATATATTACATTAATTTGTAATGTATTTTCGCATATCGGAAAACGTTGGCTTATGACCGTGTAAAAATTCACTTTGTTTAACACATATAGGGATTTCGATGACCACATACAATACAGTACGCATCAATTTCTGCGTTCTGGTGCTCATTATGTATATATATTTTTCTAAGTTACTTTTGCTCTTTGTATATATGTTTATACTCTCCTAAACCTGTTTCTCTCTTTTCTTTAACTCGTCTCTGCTACTATGCTAATGCCTATATCTTCAACTTTCTATTCTGGTTCTGCCACGATACTCTTCAACCCGTTATGACTATGAGATCTTGGAGAGACATTATTCGTATATTACTTACACGTGTAATGCTACTGCTCATCATATATAAAGCCATGGTGACTTCTTATAATTGTTATATAATTCGATTTGGTACTTGATGGGTAATAACCTTGAACAACACCGGGTCGCCATAGGCTTATATTATATGAAATCATATTTTCCACACATGCATCGTACTCAGAATTTTGTTCACGCAAAAATGCGAAAATCAGTACTGCGCTTTATCTGTACAACAATTTTCTTATTATTAACCTACGCTCAATGTTGTATAATTTGCAAAATATAAGTTATTGTTGAAAACAACAAGATTAAGCTACATCTGAAGCATATAGCTGTATTAGTTATTGCTGTATATTTAGTACACATTTTCTTAGCTTATACAAATTACTGTAAAATATGGCTGTTAACATGTGGAGATGTTGAAAGTAATCCTGGTCCGGAAAATACTCAATCGAAAGAATCCGCCATAAGTATATTTCACTTAAATATAAATAGTCTAAAAAACAAACTCTGTCGATTTTGAAGACCTTATTTGCGATTATGACGTAATTTGTTTTACTGAAACTAAACTAAATAACTCAGTATCGAACGAAGACCTTAATCTTGAAAACTGTTATGAACCAATTAGAAAGGACCGAGCACCCGAGGCCGTTGGTGGAGGTCTTGTAATATATGTTTCAAATGTGATAAAGTATAAAAGGCGGTATGATCTCGAAATTGAAGATATTGAACATATTTTTATAGAAATTAAATACGGAAACACAGCATATATCATCTGTCTTTTTTATCGACCACCTAATGCTCCACGACAATCTTGGTTAAACCTATCAAATGCAGTTGGGAGGGCTGTAGACACACCTATACACTTAATAATCTTAGGCGACTTTAACGATGATTTACTAGATATGAATTTACATAGTCTTAAAGATATTATTACTTTTTTATAATATGAGCAGAATAATAAGCGAGCCAACGCGTGTAACGCCCACGAGGGCTAAACTACTTGATGCTATATTGACTTATGGAAATCTAGAAGTAGTAGAGTCTGGTGTGCTACAGGAATGCAATGAATGATCACTCAGCTACATATGCTGCTATAAAGATACCTACAAAAATTAAGAAAACATATAAAAGAAATATGTGGATATATAAGAAGGCGGATTTTGTGAAGCTGAATAGGGGAAATTCTTAATACACCGTGGATAGCTCTACTTTTAACCTGTGATGATGTAAATGAGATGTGTGAAACATTCAACACACTTTTTATGGATATGGTAAATGAGTGTATCCCTAATAGAGTGGTAACAATTAGGACTGATGATAAACCATGGTTCGACGGAGCACTAAGGCGTGAAATTAGGCTAAGAGATAGAGTTAGGAAAGGGGCCAGGAGGAGCCAGCTGCAAACAGACTGGCTCAAATTTAAAAGGCAACGAAACAAAGTTAATAATATGAAAAAGAAGGCAAAACAGGATTGTATAGGATCTGCAGATATAATGTTAGAGGAGCTGTCTACTCATAATCCCAGTCCATACTGGAAATTAGTGAAACAGCTTATTAGCGGAAACTCCACCTCAACTATCCCACCACTACTATTTGAAGATAATGGATATGAAAAATATGCTAATACTGACTTAGAAAAGGCAACATATAAATAGTTATTTTACATCTATTTCCAATGTCGATGATACAGGTATTCACCTACCCACACTTGAAATCAAAACTAATTTTATTCTGTCTGATATTATTATTCAGGAATCAGAAGTAATAGACGTAATACAAGTACTTGCGCTAAATAAGGCCTCTGGAAAGGATGAAATAAGCCATAAAATGCTAAAGGCAACATCACATTCAATAGCATCCCCATTAGTATTGCTCTTCAACAAATCATTTGAGACCGGAATATTTCCAAATGCTTGGAAAACGGCTACTGTGTTTGCTTTGTTTAAAAAATGTGACCGGGAATTGCCTGAGAACTACCGACCAATTTCACTCTTAAGTACTGTAGGTAAAGTTATGGAAAGAATAATATTCAAGCACGTATATAATCACCTCCATAGCCAAAATCTCCTCTACAAGTACCAGTCCGGTTTTCGGCCTGGCTGTTCGACTGTCTTCCAGTTAATTGAATTGTGTCATATTCTCTCAAATGCACTCGATGAACACAAATCCACATGGGTTGTACTTTGTGACATCTCGAAAACATTTGACAGAGTATGGCACAAGGGATTGATGTTTAAGTTACAACAGCTTGGACTAGGAGGAAGATTTCTTATGTGGTTTAGTAACTATTTTTCTTCACGACAGCACTGTGTCTTAATCAACCAAGACAAATCTTCTTTGAAACAAATAGAAGCTGGAGTTCCACAAGGTTCAGTGCTCGGTCCACTCTTATTCTTAATTTATATAAATGACATTTCACATAACATCGATAGTGTCTTACGTTCTTATGCTGATGACACAGCTTTATGCTGTTCTAGTGCCACGTCAATTGAAATTGAACGAAATCTAAACAAAGATTTAAACCAAATTTCTGACTGGTCGAAACAATGGCTAGTCAAGTTTAATGCCACAAAAACTGTAAATCTAACTATTTCGAATACACTTAACTTTTCATTTCCGAATATTTTTCTAAATAACATACAAATATCATCAGTGCAGTCTAGTAAGTATCTTGGCGTAACAATTTCGAACGATTTAAAGTGGACAACTCATATAGACCAAATATCCAAAAAGACTGCCAAAATATTGGCCACCATGCGGCAGATGAAATATATTTTAAGTAGAAAAACATTATTCAAAATTTATGTTGCTTACCTCCGCCCAGTACTCGAATGTGGGTGTGAAGTTTGGGACGGATGTTCGGACCAGGATGCTGATAAACTTGAGATCATTCAGAATGAAGCCATGCGGATTATAACTGGTCTGCCAAAATGCACACCTTTGGCAAATCTTTATAGTGAAACGGGCATAATACCTCTACGGGAGCGCCGAAAGCACAAAAAACTTATTTTGTTCTATAAAATTATCCACAACGAGTGCCCTGGCTACATACGTGATTTGATTCCTGAACGGTGGGTAATGCTTCAAGATATAATCTTCGAAATGTAGAGAATTTTGTGCCACCAAGGCATCGCCTTGAACAGTATAAAAAATCTGTTCTACCTAATACCATCCAATTGTGGAACAATCTAGAAACAGCAATAAAGTCAGCGCCGTCTGTTTCGATTTTCAAAAGCAATCTTACAAAATCTGACCGAAATGTTTCAGAACAAATTTCCATATACTATTCCTCAGGTAGAAGGCGCGAAAATATCTTACTTTGCAAGCTAAGAAACAATTGTAGCCAACTGAATAATGATTTATTTCGACACCATTTACTCGAAGAAAGAAACTGCCTAGAATGTCAAACGCCAGAAACATCTTTTCATTATTTCTTAGAATGTCGAAGATGGGAGAGGGAGAGGAGATTTATTTAGGGCCATAGTAGGATTTATGCCAACTATGCTGCTAGTCTTCATTCTGAATGGAAATCCAGATTTATCTCCACAAATGAACGATGTTTTGCTAAAAACTGTACAGAATTACATAAAACAAACCAAACGCTTTTAACATATACGTACTAACTGCTAAGTGATATTAAATATCTCTCCTAACCATCTCTCTCTCTTTCTCTCTCTCTCTCTCTCTCTCTCTCTCTCTCTCTCTCTCTCTCTCTCTCTCTCTCGCTCGCTCTCTCTCTCTCTCCTCTCTCTCTCTCTCTCTCTCTCTCTCTCTCTCTTGTCTACTTTCTACTTTCATATTCATCATAATTTCTTTACTGTATATACGTTTGTATTTAACTATTTTACGCATTTGCCGTCCTAATGATTTTGTAGGGAGAGGGCCTAGCTAAGTTGATAGAACTTGTGCCCAATCCCGTTGTAATATCCGTACAATAAAACATGTTTTTAAAAAAACCACACACACCCGCACACTGCCCAACCTTAATCGATCGCGATGTTAACGACTGATGCGTAAATCAGCCAGCCAGATTAATCTTGACTACACGTTTACAATGATGCAGTTGGAGAAATGCCAATTTGAACATCACGATTATGACCGCGAGGTGAAAATAGTTTTAATTATTTTAATTATCGTGACAGTACACGTATATTAAATGAATTAATAAATTATATATATAAACACCAGGAAACACTGCCACAAAATACCTCAATAACTTCTGTTATCGAGCCAGTCATTTCAGTGGTAAATTTTCAAAAATGTCTCTTATTGCCCTGCTAATTTACATTCCTCAAGAGCACGACAGAGGCTGCTCAGAGAACCGGTTTGGCCGGCTTTGCCATGAATGTTCTTTATCATAGCCCACGTTTATTAATTTAAAGTAGTCACCAGCGACATTCATTCAGTCAAATTGATTTCAAAACATTCAACGTGCTTTCCTTTAATTCAGCATTCGTGTTCATTTGTATTGGAAAAGGATTAGCCTACGTCGGCTGTGATAATTTACCACTGAAATGACTGGCTCGATAACAGAAGTTATTACGATATTTTGTGGCAGTGTTTCCTGGTGTTTTGGCAGAAGTAATTTGATAAACTTAGGCCAGTGGGGGTCATGTGTCATCTTAACACATAGTCCGAGTCTGCGCTGACTTAACCCG
>CM067364.1:24764623-24774623 GCA_034401795.1 Chaetoderma sp. LZ-2023a
CCAGTTAACACTCCACGTATCCTATCTGGCAGTGGATACACAGATACATCTGTTCTCCCAGCTACACACCAGTTAACACTCCACGTATCCTATCTGGCAGTGGATACACAGCTACATCTGTTCTCTCAGCTACACTCCGATTAACACTCCAAGTATCCTATCTGGCAGTGGATACACAGCTACATCTGTTCTCTCAGCTACACAGTGGTTAACACTCCAAGTATCCTATCTGGCAGTGGATACACAGCTACATCTGTTCTCTCAGCTACACAGCGGTTAACACTCCAAGTATCCTATCTGGCAGTGGGTACACAGCTACATCTGTTCTCTCAGCTACACTCCGATTAACACTCCAAGTATCCTATCTGGCAGTGGATACACAGCTACATCTGTTCTCTCAGCTACACAGCGGTTAACACTCCAAGTATCCTATCTGGCAGTGGATACACAGCTACATCTGTTCTCTCAGCTGCACAGCGGTTAACACTCCAAGTATCCTATCTGGCAGTGGGTACACAGCTACATCTGTTCTCTCAGCTACACTCCGATTAACACTCCAAGTATCCTATCTGGCAGTGGGTACACAGCTACATCTGTTCTCTCAGCTACACTCCGATTAACACTCCAAGTATCCTATCTGGCAGTGGATACACAGCTACATCTGTTCTCTCAGCTACACAGCGGTTAACACTCCAAGTATCCTATCTGGCAGTGGATACACAGCTACATCTGTTCTCTCAGCTGCACAGCGGTTAACACTCCAAGTATCCTATCTGGCAGTGGGTACACAGCTACATCTGTTCTCTCAGCTACACTCCGATTAACACTCCAAGTATCCTATCTGGCAGTGGATACACAGCTACATCTGTTCTCTCAGCTACACTCCGATTAACACTCCAAGTATCCTATCTGGCAGTGGATACACAGCTACATCTGTTCTCTCAGCTACACAGCGGTTAACACTCCACGTATCCTATCTGGCAGTGGGTACACAGCTACATCTGTTCTCTCAGCTACACTCCGATTAACACTCCAAGTATCCTATCTGGCAGTGGATACACAGCTACATCTGTTCTCTCAGCTACACAGTGGTTAACACTCCACGTATCCTATCTGGCAGTGGATACACAGCTACATCTGTTCTCTCAGCTACACTCCGATTAACACTCCAAGTATCCTATCTGGCAGTGGATACACAGCTACATCTGTTCTCTCAGCTGCACAGCGGTTAACACTCCAAGTATCCTATCTGGCAGTGGGTACACAGCTACATCTGTTCTCTCAGCTACACTCCGATTAACACTCCAAGTATCCTATCTGGCAGTGGATACACAGCTACATCTGTTCTCTCAGCTACACAGCGGTTAACACTCCAAGTATCCTATCTGGCAGTGGATACACAGCTACATCTGTTCTCTCAGCTGCACAGCGGTTAACACTCCAAGTATCCTATCTGGCAGTGGGTACACAGCTACATCTGTTCTCTCAGCTACACTCCGATTAACACTCCAAGTATCCTATCTGGCAGTGGATACACAGCTACATCTGTTCTCTCAGCTACACAGCGGTTAACACTCCACGTATCCTATCTGGCAGTGGATACACAGCTACATCTGTTCTCTCAGCTACACAGCGGTTAACACTCCAAGTATCCTATCTGGCAGTGGATACACAGCTACATCTGTTCTCTCAGCTGCACAGCGGTTAACACTCCAAGTATCCTATCTGGCAGTGGGTACACAGCTACATCTGTTCTCTCAGCTACACTCCGATTAACACTCCAAGTATCCTATCTGGCAGTGGATACACAGCTACATCTGTTCTCTCAGCTACACTCCGATTAACACTCCAAGTATCCTATCTGGCAGTGGGTACACAGCTACATCTGTTCTCTCAGCTACACTCCGATTAACACTCCAAGTATCCTATCTGGCAGTGGATACACAGCTACATCTGTTCTCTCAGCTACACAGCGGTTAACACTCCACGTATCCTATCTGGCAGTGGATACACAGCTACATCTGTTCTCTCAGCTACACAGCGGTTAACACTCCAAGTATCCTATCTGGCAGTGGGTACACAGCTACATCTGTTCTCTCAGCTACACTCCGATTAACACTCCAAGTATCCTATCTGGCAGTGGATACACAGCTACATCTGTTCTCTCAGCTGCACAGCGGTTAACACTCCACGTATCCTATCTGGCAGTGGGTACACAGCTACATCTGTTCTCTCAGCTACACTCCGATTAACACTCCAAGTATCCTATCTGGCAGTGGATACACAGCTACATCTGTTCTCTCAGCTACACAGCGGTTAACACTCCACGTATCCTATCTGGCAGTGGATACACAGCTACATCTGTTCTCTCAGCTACACAGCGGTTAACACTCCACGTATCCTATCTGGCAGTGGGTACACAGCTACATCTGTTCTCTCAGCTACACTCCGATTAACACTCCAAGTATCCTATCTGGCAGTGGGTACACAGCTACATCTGTTCTCTCAGCTACACTCCGATTAACACTCCACGTATCCTATCTGGCAGTGGATACACAGCTACATTTGTTCTCTCAGCTGCACAGCGATTAACACTCCAAGTATCCTATCTGGCAGTGGATACACAGCTACATCTGTTCTCTCAGCTACACTCCGATTAACACTCCAAGTATCCTATCTGGCAGTGGATACACAGCTACATCTGTTCTCTCAGCTGCACAGCGGTTAACACTCCAAGTATCCTATCTGGCAGTGGGTACACAGCTACATCTGTTCTCTCAGCTACACTCCGATTAACACTCCACGTATCCTATCTGGCAGTGGGTACACAGCTACATCTGTTCTCTCAGCTACACTCCGATTAACACTCCAAGTATCCTATCTGGCAGTGGATACACAGCTACATCTGTTCTCTCAGCTACACTCCGATTAACACTCCAAGTATCCTATCTGGCAGTGGGTACACAGCTACATCTGTTCTCTCAGCTACACTCCGATTAACACTCCAAGTATCCTATCTGGCAGTGGATACACAGCTACATCTGTTCTCTCAGCTACACTCCGATTAACACTCCAAGTATCCTATCTGGCAGTGGATACACAGCTACATCTGTTCTCCCAGCTACACAGCGATTAACACTCCAAGTATCCTATCTGGCAGTGGGTACACAGCTACATCTGTTCTCTCAGCTACACAGCGATTAACACTCCAAGTATCCTATCTGGCAGTGGATACACAGCTACATCTGTTCTCTCAGCTACACTCCGATTAACACTCCAAGTATCCTATCTGGCAGTGGATACACAGCTACATCTGTTCTCTCAGCTACACTCCGATTAACACTCCAAGTATCCTATCTGGCAGTGGATACACAGCTACATCTGTTCTCTCAGCTACACTCCGATTAACACTCCAAGTATCCTATCTGGCAGTGGATACACAGCTACATCTGTTCTCCCAGCTACACAGCGATTAACACTCCAAGTATCCTATCTGGCAGTGGATACACAGCTACATCTGTTCTCTCAGCTGCACAGCGATTAACACTCCAAGTATCCTATCTGGCAGTGGGTACACAGCTACATCTGTTCTCTCAGCTGCACAGCGGTTAACACTCCAAGTATCCTATCTGGCAGTGGGTACACAGCTACATCTGTTCTCTCAGCTACACTCCGATTAACACTCCACGTATCCTATCTGGCAGTGGGTACACAGCTACATCTGTTCTCTCAGCTGCACAGCGATTAACACTCCAAGTATCCTATCTGGCAGTGGATACACAGCTACATCTGTTCTCCCAGCTACACAGCGATTAACACTCCAAGTATCCTATCTGGCAGTGGATACACAGCTACATCTGTTCTCTCAGCTGCACAGCGATTAACACTCCACGTATCCTATCTGGCAGTGGGTACACAGCTACATCTGTTCTCTCAGCTACACAGCGATTAACACTCCACGTATCCTATCTGGCAGTGGATACACAGCTACATCTGTTCTCCCAGCTACACAGCGGTTAACACTCCACGTATCCTATCTGGCAGTGGATACACAGCTACATCTGTTCTCTCAGCTACACTCCGATTAACACTCCAAGTATCCTATCTGGCAGTGGATACACAGCTACATCTGTTCTCTCAGCTACACAGCGGTTAACACTCCACGTATCCTATCTGGCAGTGGATACACAGATACATCTGTTCTCTCAGCTACATACCGATTAGCACTCCACGTATCCTATCTGGCAGTGGATACACAGCTACATCTGTCTTCCCAGCTACACACCAGTTAACACTCCACGTATCCTATCTGGCAGTGGATACACAGCTACATCTATTCTCCCAGCTTCACACCGGTACAAACGAAAAGATAATGTAATGTAAGTCAATAAGAAAATTCAATAAACATTCTATTGAATATTTTGAAACTAGTTTGACTGGGAGCTGTTGCTGCCATATGCTGTATGTTGCTGCCTATGCTGTTGCTATAAACATGTATACGGGGTATAGATAGAAATGGATCCGTTTATTATTGCACATGTCGAAGTGTGGGTGCGCGGTATGCTGTGTGCTCGTGATGTTACGATGCGGTGGTGTGCGTTGCGGTACCGAGTGCGGTGCATTAGGTGTTTTGGCACGGTAACAGTGCTGTGCCTGCGCAATGCTGTTGCGTTGATGGTGTGGATCTTATGGACACTTTCTTTGCGAATATGGAGGGGGTTGGTTGCACCGTATATGCTTCCTGCTGTGTATTAACTTTAATGAAATCGACTAATGTGTTGAATTGATATAATCTTCAGCACGATATCAATGCCTAAAGCCTAAAATATGTCATAATAAGATTCGTGCTTTACCACATTAATTACGGAATTCAACTTATGTTAACACTTTGAAAACAAGACTGTCAGCGTGTCATTTTAAGACGATCATACAAGCAAACTGATGACCATTTTGAACTTAATTTGATAGGAACCGAGGCAGCGGCAGCTTCATATCAAATTGGTTTCAAACTAGTAAGCATAATATTCCTTACATTCCACATTGGCTGTATCGCATATAGCCAACTCATTCAGTACCTAATCCAATTACCCATCTTCTGTTCATTCATCTCTGAATTTGAGCATGATACAACATTTCTTACTAAATTATCAGCTTACATCTTCATTCTGGAAAATGTGTTTAATGAATGATATTATCGTTGAAGACAGAAGCGGCTCACAGAAACGACGTTTCCAAAAATTCGTTGCGCTCCCATATCCCTCCACCAGAGCATAATGACGCCAGCCCGAATTGTAAGAAACACGCATTTCTACGCACTATCGGTTTCCTATTGACAGTTTAAGATGTGTTTGCGATATTACAGCACATTAAGCAGACACAAGCGTCATCGCGGTAGTACACCATTAGACTCCCACATCAAGAATTTTTTTAATTTTTTTTGTGTTTTGTAAATTAATCTACGCATAGCCTGTATCTATTCACGCGTGGCGTTCTCACGTCAGTAAGCCATATACTGTCTAAGCATGTGAAGAACGTGTGTTCGATAAAAGTTTAATTCTATTTTAAGAAGCTGTCAAAAGATCAAGTTGCTCTCACTTATATAATTTTATTAATAAGCTGTGTTATTTCGCATCAGTATAAGTTCTACTTTTATGTGCTGTTTCTAATCGGACTTACATTAATCATGAAGTTAAGTATATAGTATTGTGCCAAGATAACGTTTTTAGGCCTAATTTTCAAACTGGCCAAAAGGCATATGAAGTGTGTTGATAAACGACCATTTGTAGGCCAAGAGTATCCTATTTTTTAAAAATATACCGAGCCAGTCATTTCAGTAGTAAATTTTCAAAAATAGGACACTCTTAGCCTACATATGGACGCTGGCTGGGCTGAATTTTCGATCTTCTTGGCGATTAATCCACGAATCGTCTGGTCCGCCACAAACAGCACCTGTAGTGGCCATGAGGAATGTCCGTTTGCAGGAAAGTTAAGTGCGAAAATTATAATTTCCTTGGTATAATTTCCTTGGTATAATTTCCTTGGTATAATTTCCTTGGTATAATTTCCTTGGTATAATTTCCTTGGTAATGATCCTGACCATTAAATGGTTTAATCAATATATATGAGGCGCTGTTGACACGCGAGGGGTTTATCCACGTGGAAACGCGTGACATCATAATCAACTACGTGATCTGTAAGATGACGTGATCTGTAAGATGACGTCCCAATCATGACGCTATGAATGCCTCGATATAGTCAGTCTTAAACGATTAATAGTCTGACACGTACGAATTCACCTTTCCGAAGTATCCATTCATCATCTGACCTAGTATGACGTCATAATCAGTTCCGCGCGTGTGTGATGACGTCACAATCATTACGCCACAAAGGGTTCCATATAGACAGTCATCAAATCTCAAAGAGTCTGACACGTTGTATAAATTGTATGTCTTTGTAATTCTTTGCTATTTAATTAATAGACATGCTGTTGGATGATTTGAGGCTGGTTTGACTGGGCGCTGTTGCTGCCTTAGGCAGCACCGGCGCCCAGTCAACTTAGCCTCAAGATACCCAACAGCTCATCTGTATAGCTTTCTGGAAATCGATAATCAGGCATAATTTATAATATAGTGTACATATTAGGGATTTTAGGGATAATCAATGCATTTATTAATTTATTGTTTATGAACGTATATAATAGCTGACCGTCATTGCAGGTTTATACTCTGTACACTCAAGGGCCTATGTCCTAATGTGGAATCAATAAATCAATAAATCAACCTATAATAACTCAATAAAAACTTTGCGATCCAACTTTTGCAACATTTTTCACCAGATCAAATCCAAACTTGGCCCACTTACAGTGGTCTGCTTGTGGTTTTATTGCTGACCTAGCCTACCTTCTTCGAGATAAACCGCCATAAAAACTATTTTTCGCAATGAGCAATGTTTGAACCGCATTCTCCCATACAGTTTTGAATCAAATGACATGAAACCTGGGAGATATTTCAGACCCTTTGCGCATCCGTGCCACTTCGAGTCAAACCTTGAGTCAGTAGCCTAGAGATTCTCGATATACCCAAATACTACGGTCGTGTTCTCACTGGAGCGTTAATCGGGAATAACACCATACGTCAGTATTGCGTTACGCCGGTTAAGTCTCTAGTGAGAACACGGCTATAGTGCGCATTTTTGCAGTGGATCATGAATCCAGTTTTAGCCATGCCCGCCCATCTCAATATCAATGGGAAAATCTTTAATGTCATCCGCAATCTGTATATGGGCATAAAATCTGATGTATTTATGAACCATATTGCCTCATTCACGTGTAACTTGGGGCTAAGGCAAGGTGAAAATCTATCTCCAACCCTATTTAGTATATACCTAGAAGATCCAAGCGAATTCCTGGAAAGCTCTGGTTGCAGTGGACTGGCTCTGACAGAAAACATCGATCTCTATATCAAACTGTTAGCGCTATTATATGCAGATGACACTGTTCTTTTCGCCGAGAGCCTTACAGCCCTGCAATCAATACTAAACGCATATGTGACCTATTGCCAAGTATGGAATCTTCGGATAAATAAGGAAAAAACTAAAATACTAATTTTTGGTAGCAATAAACGGGGTTGAGAAAGGCTACATTTTAGTAGATACCTTAAAGCGATGAAACACTTAAGTCAACAAGCTACTAAAGCCCTCTACTCACTATACAGGCGAATAGAAAACATTGAATTACCTTTAACGTGCCAACTAAAATTATTTGACTCGATGATTATACCAATACTTACCTATGGATGTGAAATCTGGGGGATAGAAAATCCTACTTCAATAGAAAATATTCAGGTACAGTTCTATAAGCGGACACCAAATACTGCAAAAACAACGCCTAGTTGTATGGTATATTGAGGGCTAGGACAAATTCCATTAGAAATTACTATAAAATATTAATTAATTAATTTTTGGGGAAAACTCCTAAACGGCAAAGAAACAAGGCTATCATCTTTACGATACAAGTATATCTACAATGACTTTGCCAAAACAATACAGAATACAAATGGCTGACCACGGTTAAATGTTTATTTGAAAATGTGGGAATGGCTCACCTCTGGGAAACGCGGACAAAACCAAATTCTAAATTTGAAACAAGTACCAGTACATACAAACTTGGTCAGGGTAAATTACCACCTTGCCTAAAGCCAAAATATATGGTATATTCAAAACTGAACTAAAATTAGAGCCGTATCTCAGAAAGCTAAATAAATTAAACAGAAGAACTTTAGTCAAATTTCGAACTAGTAATCATAAGTTACCTATAGAAAATGGAAGGTGGTACGGCTTAGACAGGGAAGAAAGAATATGTAGCCTATGCGACAAAGACGATATTGGGGATGAGTATCATTACCTATTCTTATGCGACTTTCTGTGATGACAGAAAAATATTTCTTCCAAAATATTATCTTAACCGCCCAAATCACTACAAATTCGGACAACTGCTCTCGAATACAAACTTATCGGTCCTAACAAAATTGTGCGCCTTTATACGGAAAATTGTTAAACAATTTGCATAAAGGAGATTATTATTTTACTACTTCTACTACTACTACTACTACTACTACTACTACTACTACTACTACTACTACTACTACTACTACTACTACTACTGCTACTACTACTACTACTACTACTACTATTATTATTACTACTACTACTACTACTACTACTACTGGCTAATAATAATAATAATATCTTTTAATGGTAAATCTCACTCAGACCTGTAAAAATTGTAATACCCATATGTCACATTGTGACCTGTGAGTACTTCAATAAACTTTAACTCTAGCTAAGCTCCATCCACGCTTAGTGTGTGTTGGGATCATTCGATCCCCGCACTCTCTGAATCTCTATTTCCAGAAAACTATACAGGTAAGCTGGCAGCAACAGCATCCAGTCAAATTAGTTTCAATTAACTCTAGATTCAAGAGAATGTTTATTAAATAGTAAAGACATACAATTCGTACAACTTGACGGCCTTTTATGCGTTTATGACAGACTAACTCGCGTCATTCGTGACGTAATTGATTTGACGTCAGCCCACATGTGACGTTGCTGTTTATGACGTCATATGATCGATAAACTGATATCCTCTATGCCGATAAATATGCGTGCATGCGTGCGTGCGTGCGTGCGTGCGTGCGTGCGTGCGTGCGTGTGTGCGTGTGTCTGTGCGTCCGTACGTCCGTCCGTCCGTCCGTCTGTATGTCTGTCTGCTTGTCTGTCTGTCTGGTTATCCGACGCATATCTCGGCAATCATATGAGGTAGAATCACTAAATTTAGCACATACATTGATATTATGAGTGTCTAAAAATGTTTAGTTAGCGGTTAAATGGTAAAAAAATCGAGGTCACAGGGTCACCCAGTGCATCTAGAAATACACATTTTTAGACAAATATCGTGAACACAAGTGGGTAGAATCACCAAATTCGGCAGATCCATTTGTATTCTGTCTGTCTGGTTACCCGAGGCATATCTCTGGAATCTTATGAGGTAGAATCACTAAATTTAAAAATATACATTTATTTTATGAGTGGCTAGGAAAATCTTTAGTTTGGAGACAAAATGTCAAAAATCGAGGTCACGGGATCACTTAGTGCATCCAGGAAAACACATTTTCGTCAATAACTTTGCAATGCAAGAAGATGCAGTCACCAAATCGGTAATATACATTCATCTACAATGCAAGAAGGTAGAATCATCAGATTTAGATTACGCCTTCATATTACGACAGCTTATGATTGCTTTGAAATTGTGGTCAACGGATCAACTATCTAGGTTTATTATTATTATTATTTTTATTATTATTATTATTATTATCATCATCATCATCATCATCATCATCATCATCATCATCATCATCATCATCATCAGTATTATTAATATTATTAATCTGCGATCTAGCGCAGATTATTATAATTACTCAGGATCGTTCTTATTAATCCGCGA